>CAUYLG010072508.1:0-37245 GCA_963573385.1 Cacajao melanocephalus | reverse complement strand
CCCCCCCCCCCGCCCCCCCGCCCGCCCGCCGCCCGGGCCCCGGGGGCGGGGCGGGGGGGCGCGGGGGGGGGGGGGGGGGGGGCGCGGGCGGCGCGGGCAACTTGGCCTGAATATGTGCTGATTTGAGTCTATTTTTGTCTTTACTTATCCCATTTAGTGTTAATATTCCTAAATTTTGCTGCAGAAATATTGTGGTTGCAGGGTGCTGACTCATTCTCCTGAAGAGTATTACATAACATATCTAAAGTATGTGTACTACATTATTGTTCAAGAATCTAAAGAACTCTGAATTCAAAAAGATACCTGGTCCCAAATGTTTCTTGACTAGGATTAGTAAAATTGACAAGAGGAAATTCCACATTCCAGAAGTGTGTTTATCTTTACATAGTAATAACAGTTTGCTCTATTGGACACTGAAATCCTGGGGTTAATTTTCTGTAGATGAGCAATATTATTTGGAAAGCATTAAAAGGAGTAAAAATGGCCTTCATGGGGATTATTTGGCCCATAGCATTGCAAAGCATGTAGATATGTGAACTCTGCTTTAACTGGTCCACTAGGATTTCTGTGCAGGTGGTCTGAGATCCAGAATTGGCTTCCGGGTTAGGGTTTTGTTGTTGTTGTTTTTTTTAATTATTTTTTTTTCTTTGGTATTTCCGCTAAATCAAGCATTCAGAACTGGGTTAGGTTTTAAAGCAACCACCTGAATTTTGAGATAGTTCATACCATTAAGTATCTGGAAACTTGGAAGTTGCTTACATAATCATTTTCTTTCATAACTTAGAATATGTGTATGCTTTAGTGTGTGAACACTGCAAAAATATCTTAACAAAATATTTTGAGGTCAATATCAAAGATAAATGTAATGGGCCCCTAATGAAGAAGTTTTTGCATACCTTTAAGAAATCCCCAGGACTTGATGCTGGAGTAAAGGTTTTCTAGTAGGCTAGTTTTCTATTTGTTTTGGATATAGCTTCAATTATAATTAATGAATTAGCCTAATGGAAAATATTTTAAAACTTGAAAAGCTAAGTTTGCTTCTAATGGTGGATCCAGTGATAAGGTAAGATTGAATTAACCATTATCAGATAGCCTTTAATGTTGTGCAGTATGGAAAAGGGATTCAGTTAATTGATTTGCTTAATGTATTCCTTACAAGTTTGCTTAAAAAAATTTTTTTTAGCTTGTCATTAGTTGAATCTATATATACATGTGGGAACTTTAGAAGAACATCAGCATTTTAAATATTCCCTTTTTGTCTTCTATCTTTAGTATTTACATATTCCCTAGTAGGACCTGTCCTACCTAATTAGGATTATTTTAACTAGGAAAGATTTTTTAAATTTTACTTTTTGCGGTGGAGTCTCCCTCTGTCGCCTAGGCTGGAGTGCATTGGCATGATCTCAGCTCACTGCAGCTTCTGCCTCCCTGGTTCAATTGATTCTCCTGCCTGAGCCTCCTAAGTAGCTGGGACTACAGGCACCGCCATCATGCCTGACTACTAATTTTTGTATTTTTGTAGAGACTGGATTTCACCATGTTGGCCAGGCTGGTCTCGAACTCCAGACCTTAGGTGATCCACTTGCCTCAACCTCCCAAAGTGCTGAGATTACAGATGTGAGCCACTGTGCTGGGCTGGAAAGATAGTACTCCTCCTCATGTTTCATTGTTACTTGTCAGTAGAAGAGAGGTTGTTGCCAGGTGTGGTGGCTCATGCCTGTAACCCAGCACTTTGGGAGGCCCAGGAGGGCAGATTACCTGAGGTCAGGAGTTTAAGACCAACATGGCAAAACCCCGTCTCTACTAAAAATATAAAAATTTGCTGGGCGTGGTGGTGCATGCCTGTAATCCCAGCTACCAGGGAGGCTGAGGCAGGAGAATCGCTTAAACCCAGGAAATGGAGGTTGCAGTAAGCCAAGATGGTGCCACTGCACTGCAGCCTAGGAGACAGCAAGACTGATTCCGTCTCAAAGAAAAGGGAGGTTGTTGACCCTGACTACAGGGAAAGGAGAAAATTGTAGTTTTGATGTATGGTACTTTTGTTTTTCTTTTCTCCTCCCCTTGCCCCAGATTTAATTCTTCACAGATATTTGGTACTTTAAAGATACTGTGATACAAGCATTTTTTTTTTTTTTTTAAAGACGGGGTTTCACCGTGTTGGTCAGGCTGGTCTTGAACTCCCGCCTCAGGTGATCCGCCCGCCTTGGCCTCCAAAGTGCTTGGATTACAGGCGTGAGCCAGCAAGCCCAGCCACAAGCATATTAACAGGACATTCATTAATGGTGTAGATTCTCTTTGACCACAAAGATGAGTAAAACCACTATTGTTGTAATAGTCTGTATATCCCCTTGGCATGCATAAAGTAGTAGTCAATGGTGTGTCAATGCTTGTGTTAGGTAGCAGAAAAATATTCTGTAACAGCGCAATGTGAATGATAGCATATTAATGGATAAACAAGGTTTTAGAGACGTAGTATTTCTTGCTTTGAGCAAATTTAGCATTTTTTTCTAGGAAGGCCAAAATGATTGGTAAGAAATGTAGACCAGTTTTTTTCCCCCCTTGTTTGAGACGGAGATTCGCTTTTGTTGCCCAGGCTAGAGTGCAATGATTTCAGCTCACTGTAACCTCCGCCTCCCGGGTTCAAGTGATTCTCCTGTGTCAGCCTCCCTCCCAAGTAGCTGGGATTACAGGCATGTGCCACCACACTTGGCTAATATCCTATTTTAGTAGAGAGGTGGTTTCACCATGTTGGTCAGACTTGTCTCGAGCTCCTGACCTCAGGTGATCCACCTTCCTCTGCCTCCCAAAGTACTGGGATTACAGGCTAAGCCACTGCACCCAACCACAGACCAGTTTTTAAAGGGATAAATGGTTTTTGCATTTATTAAAGGTTATTTGAGCTGAGAAAATTAATAGTGACTACCAATCTGTGTGTTCCATCAGTCTTCACCCAGTCTGGCCTTGTTTCAGAGTTCTCCAGTTTGAGTCCTCCCCCACCCCTACCCCAACCCAGGTAAACCAATCTCTTTTGGGGCATTTAACTTCTGTTAGAATAAACGAGATATTACATATAAGAAAGGCTTGTAAACTGTAAAATCTAGTATATGGTAGGCTGCTATTCTAGACTGCCCATTGTTCAGATAAGCCTAAGGAGGCTCTTCCAGGTGAAGGGGTTAGGTACTGGTAAGGCCCAGGGAGCACAGATATTTTGTCCTTCCTTTATTCCAGGGTCATCCATGCCCACTCAAATCAAGCAATTTGTCACATGTTAACTAAAGCAGGTATTTAGCTGTCCTATTCACTAATCCACTGTTCTTTACATTATGCATGAGTAAAAAATACATTAGAACATACTGGGTTACAGGGATTAGGATAGTCAAGTTCAACCTGCCCAGGCCATATACAGCCATCATGAGGTTTAAAATGCCTCTAACTTACCTGCAGCAAGAGCCAAGACAAACCTTTTAAACTTTAAATTTTTGGCTTGTTTTATGTAAGCACATATTTCAAGTCTCTGTTCAGGATTTGATAAGGAGTTTGTTACATACTATCTTTGTCAACTTGTGAATTGATCTTTGTTAGCTTAAGCAAAGTCATTTTGGGACAAACACATCTTTTATTTTACGTTATTTATTTTTATTTTTGAGACAGTCTCGCTCTGTCACCCAGGCTGGAGTGCAGTGGCACAACCTCGGGTCACCCTGCATCCCAGGTTCAAGCAATTCTTCTGCCTCAGCCTCCCGAGTAGCTGGGACTACAGGCAAAGTGCCACCACACCCGGCTAATGTTTGTATTTTTAGTAGAGACAGGGTTTCACCACATTGGCCAGGCTGGTCTCAAACTCCTGACCTCGTGATCCGCCCACCGGGGCCTCCCAAAGTGCTGGGATTGCAGGTGTGAGCCACCACACCCAGTGCAAATATTTTTTAATTTGTGATGTTTGTGGACTTGATCTTAGTAGTTTGAACATAGAAAAACAGTATCCTCTAACACTGCTCTGTTAAGAACAGTAGCCATTAGACAGGTGGCTATTCACATTTACTAAATTAAAACTAAATAAAATTAGGAACCAGTTCCTCCGCTGTATGAGCTCCACATTTCAAAATGTTTGGGAGGTATATGTGGTTAGTGGTTATTTTAAGCATCACAGGGAGTTCTGTTGGACAACACTGCTCTAGGATAATAGAGTAGCATTAGCTATAATAATCTTAAAACATACATTAATGAGAACTGTATAAGTCACATATGCTTTGTTCTTTCTCCTTAGATATGTCTTATAAAAACTTAATTGTAACGGCTTTTTGGTTTTATATTCTAGTTCAATTCTTTAGTTGCTTAGCATGTTCTTAGGATACAGCTTCTTACAGTGACTCTGCTCATGTAGACCAAAATTAATTTTAGCCCCCCCCCCCCATTTTTTGTTTTGAGATGGAGTCTCACTCTGTTGCCCAGGCTGGAGTGCAGCAGTGCCATCTTGGCTCACTGCAACCTCTGCCTCCCAGGTTCAAGCAATTCTCCCTGCTTCAGCCTCCCAATCAACTGGGATTACAGGAACCTGCAATCATGCCTGGCGAATTTTGTATTTTTAGTAGAGACAGAGTTTTCCCATGTTGGTCAGGCTGGTCTCCTGACCTCAGGTAATCTGCCCTCCTTGGCCTCCCAAAGTGCTGGGATTACAGGTGTGAGCCACCGTGCCTGGCAATATATGAGCTTTACGTTGTATTTTTAGTGGAGACAGAGTTTCACCATGTGGTCTTGACCAGGCTGAACTGGTCGTGAACTACTGACCTCAGGTGATCCACCTGCCTTGGCCCCTCCCAGGTGCTGGGATTACAGGCATGAGCCACCATGCCTGGCAATATATGAGCTTTATGTTGACTTCAGATAACTTTTTTTTTTTTGAGATGGAGTTTCGCTGTTGTTGCCCAGGCTGGAGTGCATTGGCACAATCTCAGCTCACCGCAACCTCTGCCTCCCAGGTTCAAGTGATTCTCTTGCCTCAGCCTCCCAAGTAGCACATGCCACCATGCCCGGCTAATTTTGTATTTTTAGTAGGGATAGGGTTTCTCCATGTTGGTCAGGCTGGTCTCAATCTCCCAACCTGAGGAAATCCGCCCACCTCGTCCTCCCAAAGTGCTGGGATTACAGGCATGAGACAATGGGCCCAGTGGACTTAGATTACTTTTTATCTGCTTCTTGATCTTTACTGAAAGGATCCTTTGATGCCCAGTTTGCAAAGAGCTCCTAAACAAGTATGGTATCTTCTTAGCTCAGGTTCAGCATGAACATGCTATATTTGGCATGACCAAAGGTAGGATGGTGTTACTCTGGTATGTTCAACATGGAAACTACGACAAAAAAACAATCCCCCCCAATATAATCTTCCTAATGAGAGGTTTGCTATCCTAAATTCATAAAGAGCTCCTACAGGTAAATAAAAGGCAAAAACAAGAAAATGAGCAGAAGACTTGAAAACTCTGTTTGGCATTAACAGCCTGGCAGTTCCAGTCCCAGGTATGTGTTCTAGACTGTATGCTACTTAAACTGTCAGTCAATGGAATGTAAAGTACCACACTGCCCAACACTGTTATAGGGTCACATAGAGAATTAAAAAATTAAATAACAAAGGAATGATTATTAGAAATGGTCTAAACAAATTTTAAGGGATATGTACCCCCCACCACCTGGGAGAGATGTACAGAGGCCTCTGAGGTATTGCATCTTATTTTATTTATTTTTTTGAGATAGAGTTTCACTCTTGTTGCCCAAGTTGGAGTACCATGGTGTGATCTCGGCTCACTGTAACCTCCACCTCCCAGGTTCAAGCAATTCTGCCGCAGCCATCCAGGTAGCTGGGATTACAGGCACACAACACCACGCCCAGCTAATTTTGTGTATTTTTGGTAGAAACGGAGTTTCACCATGTTAGACAGGCTGGTCTCCTGACCTCAGGTGATCCACCCGTTTTGGCCTCCCAAAGTACTGGGATTTCAGGTGTGAGCCACCACACCTGGCTGCATCTTGTTTCTTAATAACCTACTTAACCTGGTCTTCTTTGCAATTATTGTATTGTACATGTATTACTGTGTTTTCCTTGAGTAGGTAGGGGATAGGCAGGCAATGAGCTCTGCCCTAAGGTAACCAAAATAGTGCGTCTCTTTAAAGGATTATTCCCTATGCTTGATTGAAACCAGGAAAGCTAGAAAACTTGAAATTAATATGATTATGTACTTCATGTTGTATTGTAATAGTCATCTTTAATGTTATTCAATTGCCAAAAGGGATGTAAATAGTTCACTTGTGTTCAGGTAAGCACACACTTTGGTACACACAAATTTTCTGCAGAAAAACACAATTTAGTCTACACATTTAATAGTCAAGACAACATTTTTGAGGGAGTCTAATTGTGTTAATTCCATAACACAATTCCAAAAGTAATATTGCTGTGAGAATTGTGTATTTCGTTTTCTCATTAAGCTACATTTTAATATTTATAGTGAGGCAGTGCGTTGGGCAGTCTTTACACAAACACTATCAGACTTAGCCTGTTAGGCGCGTTCCCTTTAGGATTTTTTACCCCTTTACATATTTTCTATTCATTCTTGTTCTTCTTCTTTAAAACAATTATTTAGCAGTCACCTTTAGTTTTCTTCCTGTAGGGTTACTTGGTTTTCTGCAACCTTATCACCTGAAAAATAATTTTAGGGGTATGCATTGTGATTACTGGCTTTCTTATTGAAGCAAGCCTTGTCCTTGATTATTCTGAGTACTCGATGTAGGCTGTTGTTACTGTCTGTCACTTATTTTGGGATCCAGGGTGGGAGAAGTTTATCTGATCTTATGATCACCCAATTTGTAGAGATTTTCTTCCAGTTTCAGTATGTAGCTTCACTCTTTTGTAGTGATTCAGACCTACTCAAGGCTTCACATCTATAGTACCAGAGTCATTCTTTAGAAGCTTCTAGTGCTCTTCTAGTCAATTACTTTTAAAGGTATTCTGTGCGGTAAGTAACATTTGCTGTTGTAGGTAGAACGCAGAGGGGACTTAAGCAACATTGTGTATTTTTAACGCTGTTAACTGAGTGCCAAGTCATCAAATGCCTATGTAAAAATAAAAGAAGAAATGTGCTTAGGCATCTTCAGAGTAACAGTAATAGTGTAAATTTCAGAATATCTTTTCTCATTTTTAATGAGTAAAAATCCTTTTAGAAAAAAATGATTGATGTATTAAGGTTGGGTTTACTGCTTAGGTATCTCTGAAACAGTATTCTCAACCTTTCAGCTCTCCCTGTTCTACTTCCAGGGAGGTCTTCACTTCAGAAATCCAAGACTCATATTCATCCAGCTTGGTGTCAAGTGGGCTGTTGCTGCCAGAATTATCTTGTGATTATTTGAGAGATGTATCAGTTTCTTCTGAAGTACAATCAACTGTAGAAGCCTTTGTAGCAGGTGTGTAACAAGGCAAGTGCCCAGCTGCTGCAGCCACTACTCTTGGAGCTACCCTCTCGATGAACATGAGGACTCAGCGGCCTCATGAAAGGCTCCAGGGAGCAGTGTGTGGTTCTTTGGAGCCTTTTGTTTCTTTTGGCAGCTCTTCATGGAAAATGCATTAACAAAAAACACCAGTATGAAGGTGTGAATAAGGAATGTTACGTATTTTTTCTTCTCAGTTATGAGTCTAAGAGGAAATTAATAAAAGTAGTATTGTGGTTGTAGCTACTGTATTAGTGTAAAGTAACCTGAGCTTTCTCAACCGTATGTTAACAAGGTGGTTGAAAATAGCTTAAAAGTGCTTGTGAGTAGAGAATACTTTCTAGTGTCTATTGATATTACTGGACATCAGAGCTTTTATTAAAAACAGATTTGCTGGCCAGGCACGGTGGCTCACGCCTGTAATCCCAGCACTTTGGGAGGCTGAGGCAGGCAGATCATGAGGTCAGGAGTTCGAGACCAGCCTAGCCAACATAGTGAAACCCCGTCTCTACTAAAAATACAAAAAAAGAAAAAGATGGGCCTGGTGGCGGGCACCTGTAGTCCCAACTACTCGGGAGGCTGAGGCAGCGGAATCACTTGAACCCAAGAGGCAGAGGTTGCAGTGAGCCAACATCATGTCACTGAACTCCAGCCTGGGTGATGGAGTGAGGCTCTGTCTCAAAAAAAAAAAGATTTGCTGTTCAGTTCTAATGAAAGTTCTAATGAAGAGAATCTAAGATTTACATGGAGAAGATTTTTTTTTTCAAGTTTAATATAACTAATTCAAGGTCCAATAGCACCAGAATATGTTGGAGCCAGTAAATAGTCCTGTTTCTGATAGGTAAGCCAGAAGTGGTACAGTTTCTTCTGGGAATTATTTTCACCCAGAACTGCGGGAAGATGTTTGATATATCACGTTGGTTTGAGTCTGCATTCTTAATGGAGAGTATGGAGATGTCCTGGAAAGAGTCCCTGTGGTGTTTTGTTTTTTGAGATGGATCTCGCTCTTGTTGTTCAGACTGGAGTGCAATAGCACTGTTTTGGCTCACTGCAACCTCCACCTCCCGAATAGCTGGGACTACAGGCGTGCTCCACCATGCCCAGCTAATTTTTGTATTTATTTTATTTTATTTTATTTTATTTTATTTTATTTATTTATTTTTAAGACGGGGTTTCACCATGTTGGTCAGGCTGGTCTTGAACTCCTGACCTCAGTTGATTCGCCCGCCTCAGCCTCCCAGAGTGCTGGGATTACAGGCGTGAGCCACCACGCCCAGCCTAATTTTTGTATTTTTAGTAGAGACGGGGTTTCATCATGTTGGCCAGGATGGGTCCCGATCTCTTGACCTCATGATTCGCCCGCCTCAGCCTCTCAAAGTGCTGGGATTATAGGCATGAGCCACCGTGTCCTGCTGCCTGTGGTGTTTAAGACTGAGGGAGATTAACTTAGTGAATCTGGCGTAAGGTATAAACTGCTCACCCCTGACACATGCACACTTATTTTCATGCTTGCTCCCTAGAACATGCTGTGTCTATGACTTTTGGTTTAACATATTGTCGCCAATTAACTTTAATACCTCCTGAAACATTTTAGCAAAATATTTCTTCACTTAGTGCTTTCAGTAAGGCATAAATGTGAGAACATAAACCTTTCTTTTTGTAACAATGGAACTGTAAACTATTTTTGCTAATATATTAAGAAAACTGCAAGCAGTGATCCCAGAGGTATGATTTGAGCTGCTTTTTTAGGACTCTTTCAGTGAGATTGGGGCACAACATATAGGAAAGACTTGAGCAGTCAACCTCACCCGCCTACTTAATCCCTTTTCAATTATTGGAAATATTGGGCTTCCAAGTGGCATTTTATTGGGACAAAGAGTTTGTTGCCTCAAGATGTGTTAGAAAATTTAACCAGGCATAGTGGCTCATACTGGTAATATCAGCACTGAGAGGCAGAGGCAGGAGGATAGCTTGAGCCCAAGAATTAGAGACTAGCCTGGCCAATGTAGTGAGACCCTGTTGTCCACAAAGAGGAAAAAAACACCTGTTGTTGAAGGTATTTGTGTTTTACAGATTCTTTTGAGGAAATTGGCTTTTTCTTGGCCTTTTAGTCTTTAACAGTAGCTGATAGTTGAGCTTTGCATTCACAGGCATCTGTAGCTTAATGACAGATACATTCTGAGAAATGTGTCATTAGGTGACATTGTGGTTGTTTGAGCATCATAATATATGTACAGAAACCTAGATAGTACAGCCTACAACACACCCAGGCTGTGTGGTGTAGCTTACTGCTGCTAGGCTACCATCCTGTATAGCGAGTTACTGTACTGAATACTGTAGACAGTAGTAACACAGTGGTATTTGTGTATATCTAGACAGAAAAGTCACAGTAAAAATACGGTGTTATGAGACCACTTTCATATATTTGATCTGACCTTGTCAACATTGTTATGCAACACATGACCGTACATCTGGATTGCTTGCATATCAAGGAAAATAAAAAATTAGTTGGACATGGTGGCATGTGACAGTAGTCCCAGCTACAGGGACTGATTGAGCTGAGGTAGGACTGAAGGCTGTGGTGGGAGGATCGCCTGAGCAGGTTCAGACTTCAGTGGGTTGTGATCATGCCACTGCACTCCAGTCTGGGTGACAGAGTGACACCTTTTCTCAAAAAAAAAAAAAAAAAGGAAAAATAGACCTACTTTTTCAGTATACTTCCAGGGATTTCATTACCAGCACCTCTAAGTTTAAGAACTCCCCACTCTTTGTTGTGAATTGTTTTGTCCATTTGTTTCAGAGTACCTACTCTGGGCTAGGAATTTATAGCAATCCCAAAGCCTTCAAGAGAACATCAAAGAAAATAAACCTCCATTAGAGTTTTATCGGTATTGGTTTTTGTTATGTTTTTTCTTTTAGAGATGGGGTCTCCCTGTGTTGCTCAGACTGATCTCAAGCTTCTGGTCTCATAAAATCCTCCCGCCTCAGCTTCCAAAGTATTGGGTTCAGTCAACTACTTTATTGTAGTTCTCTGTATAATGAAAGAAAACAAATGTTAATATACTGCATCTGTGGATTCAGGTGATCCTTAATGCATTTTGTCAAGTACTGCCAGTATAGCAAATGAATGTTATTTCATTTTTCCAACAGAATGATTTTGTCACTCAGCTGGGACTTGGTTAATAATTCTGCTGTTACTTCTGAAGTGACAGTTCCATTTCAAAGATGAATAACCAACTCCACAAGCATTGTATCTTTCCTTTAGAGTAGGTCATGTTTTTCACTATGTTTATATTGATAATACCACTATATATGTCAGCTGTTTTGGTTTAGCCTTCAGTTGATGTTCACAATTATTTAGCTTTTATTTAAAAAAGTCTAATTTGGCTGGGTGTGGTGGCTCATGCCTGTAATCCAAGCACTTTGGAGGCCAAAGCGGGTGGATCACGTGAGGTTGGGAGTTCAAGATCAGCCTGACCAACATGGTGAAACCCTGTCTAAAAAAAAATAGTCTAATTTATGATGACAAGAAGCTGGTCAGTGGTTGCCTGGGGTGGAGTTGGGGATTTGCTGCAAAACGGACATCATATGAAGAAAGGCTATGAGTAGGCATGATAATGTTTTTATACCAGTGTGAATAAACTTAGCATTTTTCAACAAGTATGAATGAGTGTTCATGTGTCCGAAAGGAATTGATTATGTGGAGATGATAAAGTTCTTTTAAAGAGACTGATAATTGTGTTGGATTTCCAAAAAAGGAGTCCTATGTTTTAACAGGGATGGGGTCTAGGGAAGCAGGGTTTTCATATTGTTTTAAACGTGGCTTGATCATTAGTATCTCTAGAGCTAACCTACTTAATTATTCCATTCCTCAGTATATAAATGGCGATAATACTGTCATTGTGGTGTTAAGGGTTAAGATAATTAATGTTGAATAGATGAAATACTTAGAACAGCTGGGAGACTGCTGTAAACACGTTTACTGTTAGATTTAAGCTAGCTTAGCAGGCAGTAAGAGTTGAACCTATGAAATTACATGGTTTGAAAATATTTGAGAAAAAAATCTTTATTCATATCATCATACTACTATGGAAGAAGCTCTGAAGAATGTAGGTAGTCAGCAAGTAAGACTTGATCCAGTGGGACTGATGCTTTTATAAGTACTGAGGATCCTGAATGTTACAGGAAAATTGCTCTTCCTAAGTACACAGTGGCTAGGAAATGGAGGCTTATCTTATACCCTGACTTGGAAAGCTAGACCTTCTGTATTTGGTAGCAGTTGCCTGTGATGGTCTGTAATCAATAACCAAAGGTTTTCAAGTAAATACCAAATACTACATATATATTAGACTTAGGAACTGAGATACAGTTAAGTCCTCACAGAACATCATCAATGAGCTCTTGGAAACTGCGACTTTAAGCAAAAAGACATACAGCAAGCCCTCAAATAACATTTCATTATAGTGTCAAGAAAAAAAAAATGGTTTCGTTTTACCTCATTTGCTTAAAAGTTACAGTTTGCAAGAAGCTATTGACATAAAGTGAGGACACAGTTTACTTATTTTTTTTTCCATTTCAAAGTATTTTATTTAGGCCAAAAGTCTTGATTATGTATTTTTTAAATCTATTAATAGTAGAATAATGAAAACTGGCTGCTATGCCAAAAAGGTTAGTGATGCTAAACCTAACAGGAAGTTTCTACCTTACTTTCTTATATTTATCTTTTTAAATGAGTGACCTTTTTTTAAATTATTATTATTATTGTTCTTAATGCCCAGCTGACTATCCCTCAAAAATTGGTGTTTTAAACTGCTCAAAATACAAATGTATTCTCAGCCTAAAATGTCTATTTTCTGGGCACAGATTTACAGCGGTCCTGTTACAGCAACCTTTAGAGGATGTGCAGACTGTGATTTGACTTCACTGCGTAAATATTAGATCTATTCAGATAGACCTTAATTAACTTGATGAAAACATCCTCAACTTTTCAATCCGTACTACAGCATGAAAGAGATCTGATGAGTTGAACTGAACGCAGTTGGCTTACTGGAAATGAAGCTGTTAGTATTTTAAAAGTTAAAACTGAGCATTTGTATTTCATGAAATTTGACTAATACAGCTTATTAAGGACTGTTTTTGGTGCAGCTAAAATGCTAACACTTTTAAGAACTGTCGAAATGGAGTATACTTTCAGGACCGTGGCCATTAACCAAGGGTGAACTCTAGCTTGGGGCACTGGAGAGGGTGAAGGGGGATGGTGGGAGGAATCAAGGACACAGGAAAGGCTGTGCAGGTTTTAAAATAGGCTGCCAAGACAGCTGGACTATGCCCATTATTAATGTGGCAATCAGAAGTTAGTACCAGATAGTGAGTAGTATTCTGTCTGGTGGACTTGTTTTATCTCATTTATGTCGAAGTTATTTCCTAAAGTAACCTAAAGACCAGTGAAGTTCAATAAAGAAGATAAACCTGTATGTCAGTATGTGCTGCCCCAGGAGAATGAGTGCTCTGTGGGAGTGAGCAGGTTTATTTCACTGATTTCATTGAAGAGGGTTAGGATTTAGCTTAAAGCTTTTTTAAAAATCAGATTTCTTAGTAACTGGCTTAAGATGTACAGATACCTAGCTTATAAGCCGAGTTTCTAATTAGGTTGTTTTTGCATTTCTGGTAACTGACAACTTAATTTTAGCTCTGTTCTATCTAGCCAGCACATAAACAGATGTTTTTAATTCATATGCTTTATGGGTGGGTTTTTTTTTTTACAACAACCTACTGAAGAAATAATTAAGATGGTTAACTGAGGTTTAGAGAAATTGATGTAGATACTAGGAAATTATACAGCCAGGACCAGGTCTTCTGACTCCTAGTCCAGTGATTTCACCAAAGCAGCTCACCTCATAACACTGCTAACTTGATGTAGCTAGTATTATTTTAGCTTGAGGTAAGGCCTAGGCAGTCTGTATATCAAAGATTCAGATTGTTCCCTAAAGCCATCCTCCACCCTCACCCATTTTCTTTTTTTATTTTGTTGTTGTTGTTGTCCCTCACCCATTTTTATTGCTTTCACCTACTTGGGAACTTTTTTAGGAGAGACGGGGTCTTGCTGTGTTGTCCAGGCTTGTCTCAAACTCCTGGGCTCAAGCAATCCGGCCTGGGCCTCCCAAAGTGCTGGGATTGCAGGCATGGGCCACCATGCCCATCCAGGAATTTCTGCAGTTACCTGGCAGTGTTAACGTGGCTGACAGTATATTGAAAGTTTAGACTGGTATTTTTTTTTATTGGCTACAGATACTTAAGTAGCTTTCTTTACTTTTTTTTTTTTTTTTTTGCTTTTACTTTTAAATGGGTAAAATTATGTGTTATAGGAGCACAAAATAATATACAGATTGGGTCTGCAGCTCTGTGTAAATAAGGTGATAATATAGGCTTGTAATATATTGTGTATATATGTGACTTCTTCAAATTTATATTGAACTTTTTGGATAAATGTATAAAACGTTAATGTATTTGCTTTTTTAAATGGGTGTTAAAGGATAGTAATTAGGTGTTTCTGAAATTATTAAATGATTGCATACATTTCTCACTAAATTAGGCACTTAGAACACTTTCATTGACTCATACATTATGTCTATTGAAATAATACAGACTTTTGTATAACTTCTATTTTGACAGTTTGTTGCATATTCTGAGGACCCAGACATAGGCTTGGTGGCCCGTCTCTTGTTTTTCCTGGTTTATGACTTTCGGCTTTGTGGAATACGGCTGAGATGAAAGGATTTATTGATGATGCAAACTACTCCGTTGGCCTGTTGGATGAAGGAACAAACCTTGGAAATGTTATTGATAACTATGTTTATGAACATACCCTGGTGAGTGCCATTTCTCAAATATAGTGTTTGTCATTTTCTAAGCTCTAAAACATCAGTGCTTTTTAATTTCCAAGATGGTAATTGATAAAAAGTAGTTGGTTCAGATGTTAACTTTTCCAGGTTGATTTAACTTGACCTTCCTCCCCCACACCCATTCCCCTTAGTGATCCATTTTTCTTTCTTGTACACATTTAAAAATCCTCCCTATGGCCCTTTCCCTGCTATGCCTTTTAGCATCTGTCACTTTCGTGTGTTCTGTTTATTCTGTTGATGTGATGCCAGCCAACCTTCTAATCAGTACATGGCTTCTTACTCATTTTTCTCAATTCGTTTTCTTTTTTGGAGACGAGTCTCACTCTGTCATCCAAGCTGGAGTGCAGTGGCGCGATCTTGGCTCACGTGCAGCCCTCGTCTCCTGAGCTCAAGCAATTCACCTGCCTCAGCCTCCCGAGTAGCCGGGATTACAGGTGCCCACCACCACACCTGGCTAATTGTATTTTTAGTAGAGACAGCTTTCACCATGTTGGCCAGTCTTGTCTCGAACTCCTGACCTTGTGATCTGCCTGTCTTGGCCTCCCAAAGTGCTGGGATTACAGGCGGCAGCCGCTGGGCTTGGTCTTAATTGTATTCTTCAGTGGATATAAGTTTACTTTCAGATAATCTTGGTTGTGTACATTCATTGAAAATTTGATAATTTATCCTGAATGCTGACTTTCTACTGCTCTAAGAGTCAGCTTCTACAGAATCATATACTCAATGCTACTTAAGGTTTTTTTCTCTCTCTTTTTTTTAATTGACGAAATTTTGCTCTTGTTGCCCAGGCTGGAGCACAGTGGTGCAATCTCAGCTCACTGCAACCTCAGCCTCCCTGGTTCAAGCAATTTTTGTGCCTCAGCCTCCCAAGTAGCTGGGGTTACAGGTGCCCACCATTAGGGCTGGCTAATGTTAGTATTTTTAGTGGAGACAAGGTTTCACCATGTTGACTAGGCTGGTCTTGAACTCCTGACCTCAGGTGATCCACTTGCCTTGGCCTCCCAAAGTGCTGAGATTACAGGTGTGAGCCACCATGCCTGGCCTAGTCATTTTTTTTTATATTAGACTTAACTGATATAATTTCTTTCTTTATTGGAGAAAATTTTATTATTGTTTTTAAAAGACAGGGTTTCACCATGTTGGTCAGGCTGGTCTTGAACACCTGACCTCAGGTGATCCGCTGGCCTTGGCCTCCAAAGTGTTTGGATTACAGGCGTGAGCCAGCATGCCCGGCCAGAGAAAATTTTTATATTCCCCCAAACTTTTAAGTTAGAGAATTGTTTTCATGTTACTGGTGTTCAGTAATTGAATATCCAAAAATCATCTCTCCTTCTCTTGACCTTCATTCTACAGACATGTTCATCTTCCCCTCATCCATCCAAAAATCTCTGTCTTCCTCTGCCATTCAACTTCTTGAAACTTGACATATTAGTCATGAAATTTGTCATATTGACCAACCAGTTTCTGCCAAGCCATTTTTCAGTTAATTGCCACTGGGAAGCTCCTTGTCAAATTTTGATGACCTTTCTCTTAGTCACTTAACTTTATTCTTTTGACTTTTTGTAACACTTTTCGGGGGGTCAGATAATCTTTGAAATACTCCTTTCATCCATTCTTGTTCCACATCTAAATTATCCCACATTAGTAACATTCAGTGAGGATTAGTCCTCAACCCTATTCTCTCCTGGCTCTGGGTTGATATTTCTGTCATTCAGTCCACCTTTTGTTTGTCCTCTCTCACTTAACCTTGGTCTTGCCTCCATAATGTCCTTGATGAATACAAGGGGGATTCCCATTATTTATAGTCTTTGCACGTGTCCTTATAGTGACCTCCTGACTTATCTCCCTTTTCATTGTCCTCTTGTTTGCCAGAGCCTGCTTAATTTAAATACAAGGCTTCCCTGCTCCCTGAATTTGTTTTTCTTTGCCTACTGATCCAGACTCACATCATGTCTAGGATGAGAAAGGAAGCTGAATGCCTTGTTGTTTCATCTCATTTCTCTTGGTGGTACTCATAAATACCTTTTTTCCCCGTCAAGTTAAATATAAACTTTATGTCTCCATAATACTATAGATATCATGTCTTGTGAGGATGGATAACTTAATACAACTGTTAAATTCTGTTGCATATAACATAATTTGCGTTTATATCAATTGGGCACTATATTCCAATAATGGAGAATTTCAGTACTGTGAATTAAAGAGGTGAAAACAAAAAATTGTCTTCATGGCTTCTCTCAAACAGTATTTGGATGTTGTATGTCCTCAAGATTTTTTTGCCTGCCATCTAACACTGAGTAATATAAGTTCTGTTCAACATGTGTAAGTTATCGCTCTAGTCCTAGAATAGCCGCAACTGTAGGAAAATTATTCTTACTTAGGCTTATCTGATATTCGGTAGACCTACATACTTTTAAAATCTAATTTTGACATCTCCATGTGCAAACGAACCCGGTATTTTTTAAAACGGTTTCCTGGTCAGGCATGATGGCTCACACCTTTAATCCCAGCACTTTGGAAGGCCAAGGTGGGAGGATTGCTTGAGCTCCAGGAGTTGGAGGCTGTAGTAGGCTATGATTGCACCACTGCCCTCCAGTCTGAGCTATAGTGACCACTCAACTCTGAAAAGGTAATAAAATAAGAGGTTTACCATGTTGTCTTAAGGTGCAGTTTTAATGGTGATATATAGCTTGTTTTATTTATCATTCCTGATTCTACTTACTGTATTAGGAAATTACATCCTGAACTGCCAAAGTATTTTAAATAGTGGGGGAAGCATATGACAAATTGGTTTCTTTCCTTCAACTATCAAAAGTAAAATCAAGGGAATTCTTTCTGACTTCTGTCACTGCAATTGATAATACTGTGCTAGTGTAGCACAACAAAAAGTAATCAAATACGAGAAAAGACAAATGTGTTTAGAGTCTCTTTTAACGTTTACTAAATCTAGTTAAATTACACTTAACAAGCTTTAAATGTACTATTATATGTAAATATATGTCTTGGCCCATGTATTTGTGGAAGAAAAGAGGTATTCTTTCCTGTTTTGATACTTGATTTTCAATGGTTTTTTGTCCTTGTTTGTCTTTTTTTCATAACCATAATAGACAGGGAAAAAGGCATTTTTTGTGGGAGATCTTGGAAAGATTGTGAAGAAACACAGTCAATGGCGGAATGTAGTGGCTCAGATAAAGCCATTCTACACAGTGAAGTGCAACTCTGCTCCAGCCGTACTTGAGATTTTGGCAGCTCTTGGAACTGGATTTGCTTGTTCCAGTAAAGTAAGTGTTTTGCTTTTTTTTTTAAACGAAACTGAAACATTTAATAATTTAACATGTAGTTACAGCAGTTGGAGAACAAATGCAAGGAAGTTTGACTTTTTGGATGGAGTTTTAAAATAATAGTTTAAATCTACAGCCTCGTGTTGGAAAATTACAAGCTTTTCAAGTGCACCAGTGAAAGGGAAGTTTCTGTGTGATGAGTCTTTGAAACATTGTATCTTTATTAATTGAAAACTTTAATTTGTGTCTCCTTCTTAGTCAAGAGCTACTTCTAGACCAAACTACTACTGACTACAGCAAATATCTAAACTCAGATTTCTCTGGTGCTTCTTTTTAACAATTTTTAGGCCAGGAATGATGGCTAACACCTGTAATTCCACCACTTTGAGAGGCTGAGGCGAGAGTTGCTTGAGCCAGGAGTTAAGGACCAGCCTGGGCAACATAGTGAGACCTCATCTCACTATTTATTGAGACAGAGTCTCGCTCTGTCGCCAGGCTGGAGTGCAATGGTGCCATCTCGGTTCACTGCAACCTCCGCCTTCCAGTTTCAGTCGATTCTTCTGCCTCAGCCTCCCGAGTAGCTGGGACTACAGGTATGTGCCTTAAATTTAAAAATTAGTTTGGCCAGGCACGGTGACTCATACCTGTACTCATAGCACTTTGGGAGGTAGGAGGATCACTTGAGCAGCTCAGGAGATGGAGGCTGCACTGAGCTATGATTGTGCCACTGCACTTTAGCCTGGGAGACAGAGTAAGACTCTGGCTTTAAAAGGGCTAGGGGTGGTGGGGTTAATAGAGTAGTAGAGGAAGCATTACCAGAATATGAACTGTGGCATTATGTTTTCTTAATTTAACCTCATTTTCACAGAATGAAATGGCTTTAGTGCAAGAGCTGGGTGTATCTCCAGAAAATATTATTTACATAAGTCCTTGCAAGCAAGTGTCTCAGATAAAGTATGCAGCAAAAGTTGGAGTGAATATCATGACATGTGACAATGAAATTGAGTTGAAGAAAATTGCACGTAATCACCCAAATGCCAAGTAAGTATAAAGCTAAGTACTTGAAAATATTGTCTTACCGGTAGCTTAGAGGATTGGGTCTGTCTTTTGTTTGGGAAGAAGGAGCATTTGTGGTAGGGCAATAGTGGGTATCATATTTATAACTTACTTAAAAGGTCCTCTATGGGAAACGATAGTAGCATTTTATTGGCTCTTTACCTCTGACCCTTCATGTGGAATTGGGATTAAAAATAATAAGGGGCTGGGCACAGTGGCTCGTGCCTGTAATCCCAGCACTTTTGGAGGCCGAGGCAGGTGGATCACCTGTGGCCAGGAGTTCCAGACTAGCCTGACCAACATGATGAAACCTCATCTCTACTAAAAATACATAAATTAGCCGAGCATTGTGGAGCACACCTGTAATCTCAGCTACTTGGGAGACTGAGACAGGAGAGTCAATTGAACCCAGGAGGTAGAGGTTGCAGTGAGCCAAGATTACGCCATTGCACTCCAGTCTGGGCAACAAGCAAAACTTCATCTCAAAAAAAAAAAAAATGGCATGGCAGTTTGGGGATATGGTCTTGTAATCTTCAAGGAATCCTTGATAGTTGATTGGTGTGATAATCAAATTAGGGCCATGGCTATATTTTCATTATTGTAATAACTGAGTTTGAAAATGTTACAAACAGGATATATTTTGGTCAGCTTTTTTTTTCTGTTTAGCTGAGGGTTTAATCTACCCTAGGCCGTAGTTCCTGAATGCTCGTCTTTACTGACAGTGTCTTAGAAGCCTAGTCCATAGATTTGGAGGGTTTTGTTTTTAAGGCTTATACTTTTCTTTTTGAACATGAATTTAATTTTTTTACTTGCATTTTCATGCATCCAGGGAATTTTTTTTTTTATTTAAAAAGTTTACTTTTTTAAGGCTGGGTGCGGTGCCTCACATCTATAACCCCAGCACTTTAGGAGGCCGAGGAGGTTGTATCATTTGAGGTAAGGGTGGCGTGTGCCTGTAATCCCAGCTACTTGGGAAGCTGAGGCAGGAGAATCCCTTGAACCCAGGAGTCAGAGTCTGCAGTGAGCCAAAAGTGTGCCATTGCACTCCAGCCTGGGCAACAGAGCAAGACTCCCCCCCCCCAAAAAAAAAAAAAAGGAAAAAAGGTTTACTTTTTTAAAAGCAAAAGGTTTTAAGGCCAAGATTTATGTTTTCACAAAGTGGAGTGTATATATATATATATATATGAATATATTAAAAAGCATATTGAATTATGCAGTTGTTGGCTTTTTTAATGAGTTATGTATGTTTCTGAAAATGTATCCTATCTGTATTTTCTTTGTATATCCATAATTTTTGTACTGATTCAGTGGTGTACTCAAGATATCCTGACAGCATTGATTACTCTGGAAAATCTTTGTGGATAAAAGCCTTGTTGGGAAAATTTTAGGGAACCACTTGTTTTTCTAAAAAATCTTGTTCTGTGATCCTGTGAAGACAAGCTGTGATTTTTCATGTTTAGTATGTTAGACTGGGGACTGGCACATTCTTGGTGGAGCTGATTCAAACCTTAGAATAATTTTTGCTTTTATCAGTCTTGCCCTCTGATTATCAAATTAGGGCCACAGCTATATTTTCATGGCCACATTATTAACCTTCTTAGTTTATGTAATTAAGACATCCATGGGAAGACAGCTATACAGAAAGAATTTGTTTATTTGGAACTTCTAGTAGTTTGTAATTTGCTCAGCTCCTGAAAATAGAGATATTTAATCAGTCTTGATCATCTTGCCTTGGTTGTCATGGTTTGGAAGGAAATAGCAAGTAGATTTGAATCAGTAGAGTAGAAGGCTGCTGTTTAAACACATAATTTTTTTTAAAAAAAAAAAAGCTTTCTAGGTTGGGTGCAGTGGCTCACGCCTGTAATTTCAGCACTTTGGGAGGCCGAGGCAGGTAGATCACTTGAGGTCAGCAGTTTGAGAGCAGCCTGGCCAACATGGGGAAACCCCGTCTTCACTAAAAATACAAAAAAAAATTAGCTGGACATGGTGGCTTGTGCCTGTAATCCCAGCTACTCAGGAGGCTGAGGCAGGAGAAATAGCTTGAGTCCAGGGTTGCAGTGAGCTAAAATTGTGCCACTGCACTCCGACCTGGGTGACAGAGCAAGACTCTCATCTCAAAAAATAAATAAAATAATTTTAAAAAATTTTAAAGAAGCTTTCTAGTTTTCTCCAGTTAGAAACCTGCTGGGCTGTAGCAGTGTTAGTAGGAAGAATGTTTGCAGTAAGCAGTGGAGGTTTAGTTAGCACAATCAAAGAAGTTTGAAGACGTTTAAAGCCCTGATATTCTTACTGAAAGACAATGATGGCATTGCTATTCAATTTAGTCTTTCTAGGTGGCTTTATGGACTGTTGGACTTCATTTGAAAGTAATGTGGTCTTTCATTACAGAGCCCAACCGACTCTTGATGCTACAACAGTCTTAACTTGCTGCATTTTCCAATATCCCATCCTTGTAAGCTTCATGCTTTAGGCCCTAATTGCTAGTTTTTTCTCTATACAGGATTGTTTTTCATTAGGTTCACTTGATTCATCCGTCGCTGGATTTGGGAGCACTGGCAACATAATCAACATACTTCTGCAATCTTCAGGCTTCACATGTGCTGATGATGATGTAAACCAACTCTGCCCCAATCATCTCCCCTTCTCTTAGGGTCTTACTACATATTGCAACAGAAGATAATATTGGAGGTGAAGAGGGTAACATGAAGTTTGGCACTACCCTGAAGAACTGTAGACATCTCTTGGAATGTGCTAAGGAACTTGATGTCCAAATAATTGGGGTTAAGTGAGTATTTGTTTTACACTTCTAAAGCTGTGAACATTTACAGTGATAGCCTTTCTGGTTGATTTAATATCTTATTTGCCTGAAATCTAAGATGTAATTTTTCTTTTTTAACACACATGTTTTGCAACTATACCTCCTTCCCCACAATGAAAAGAATAGTATCTTGATTAGGTTAGTGCAGAGTAACTTAAATTGCCACCTTTTAAATTGGATGGGAGGGGATTTGCTAGAATTCTTAGGAAAATAGCGTCATTTAACTTCTAATTTGTGGGTATCATTCTATTTTGTTTTCTATCTGAAGACTTTCTCCTCCTTTAATTCCTCTGGAGCACTTCAAAACAAAGAATTGGAGCATGCTGTGCCCTGCACAATAGATAAAATTCCATGTCAGTCTAGTTTTAATCTACCTTAGGTGACAATATTGACACATTTGAGAGTTTTGTTCATATTTCAACTAAGTTTTAATTTTTTAAGTTAACATAAAAATTAATGAAGTACTATCTCGAATAAAGGAAAAAAAGAAAGACTGACTTTATTTTTCTGAAACTTCACAGTGTTCAGTTCTATGGATTTTAACATTTGTGTAACCACTGCCACAATCAGGAAGTACTCTATTCTGAAATTTTATCACTAGTAATACTAGTGAACAATAGTGATACTGTTAGCTTGATTAATATTTATTTATGTTTATTTCACAAGACACACATTTTGTGTTTGGTTGGGTAAAGTTGAATGTTCAATTTTATGCTCAACTGAATGTGATACAGTTTGATTGGTACTGCTTGTTACTTCACTATATAAACATAAAAGCCACGCATACATAAAAGTACACCCTATTGTATAGGGTGGAACAGTACTAATTATTGACTTATTGTTAAGAATTTGTTTATAGAATTACAGTTTTATGTTAGCATTGCCTTTTCTTAAAAGCTGGTACTGTAACTTTTGGGTAATTAGAGGCTAGTGCTTTATTTGGTAAACTTTAATATTTGGTAAAGTTAATGTGGATACTTAATGATGTCAGTATGATGAATGACAATTGAAAGAAATTACAGGAAATGCCTCTAAAACTTTCTGCTCTTTTAAATTTATTATTCTGTGTGTTTCAGATTTCATGTTTCGAGTGCTTGCAAAGAATCTCAAGTATATGTGCATGCTCTATCTGATGCTCGATGTGTGTTTGACATGGCTGTAAGTTCTTTCTTTAAATTACTTGGTATTTTATTTAAGCCAGGATGTTAAGTTAAAAACTAAGTATCTTTTTCTGCCTGTGTGAATTACTCTGACTACATCCAAATGATACACCTCATTTTTATTATTATATAAGCTTTCAGAGCTCTATACAGTCACAACTTTAAAATGGGTAAAGGATTGAAATAGTAATTGACTTGTGTAAGTCTAGAAGAATCAAATAAAATCAAAGAGGCTGCATACCTAACATTGAATCAATCTGTTTCTGTTAGTAAAAAAACAGGAACTTGTTGTACTAAAGATCAGAACAGATAATTTACTCCCTAGGAGGAGTTTTTTAAAATGTTCTCATATCCATTACAATTTGGAAAAGCATTTAAATATTTTTTTTTTCCATCTCCAGGGAGAAATTGGCTTTACAATGAACATGTTAGACATTGGTGGAGGATTCACGGGAACTGAATTTCAATTGGAAGAGGTAAACTTTTCAGTAGATGGCATAACAGAATAATTGCTTTCTTTGCTACTTAAGTGGTGTAGAGTAGGGTTTTTACGATGGCAGAAACTGAACCCTGTAACATCTCTTTAAAATTTTATTCTTAGAAAATGAACAGGCAGGCAGTAGACCTAGCTAACTTTGAAAAGTTTGATAGAATTCTTCGAATATTATCATAAAACATTTTCTAGTTCAGCTGTGTTTCTGTACTTAATGGCACAAATGATTTAATGACTTAAAAAAGTTTACTACCTTTAATTTATTATTTTTTCTTTTTTTTGACATTAACCTTGATATAATCACTCAGTTTGTATTTTTTTTTTTTAAAGAGACAGCTTTTCACCTTGGTCAGGGTGGTTTCGAACTCCTGACCTAAGGTGATCCACGCACCTCGGCCTCCCAAAGTGCTGGGATTACAGGCATGAGCCACCATGCCCGGCCTTACTACTACCTTTTTAAAAATAAAGTCTAGCCCAGGCTGGAGTGGAGTGGTGCAATCATAGCTCACTACAGTCCCCAACTCCTGGGCTCAAACGGCCCTCCCACCATAGCCTCCCAAGTAGAAAGACTCTTATTATTTTTTTTAAATAATATAGAATTCTTATTATTTAGAAAAATAATAAGAGTCTTTCTATATTGCTCAGGCTGGTCTCGGAACTCCTGGCCTCAAGTGATCCTCCTGCCTCAGCCTCCCAAAGTTTTGGGGTTACAGGCGTGAGCCACCACTCCCAGCCAACTTTAGCACTTAGGCCAGATGCACATCACACCTGTTTCTCACCTTCCTGCTCTGCCCTCTTTCCTTCCTTTGGTAATATCTAGAAACTATGAATTGAAAATTTTGCTTCTGTTTTTAGTGATCAAGTATAGAAAAATGACTTTAAAAAAAACAAATACCAGCAGGTATTTGTTATTAGAGCTATATATTTTTTAAATTAGTGCCATTCTGATAGTTAGAAAATAAACTGACTTGAAAGCATGCCTAATTAATTGCTTGGAAATAATTGCAAAGTTAGCTAAGGTTCATGGTCTGTAATTGGAACTGCTCCATTTTCCTAGAAAATTAATATCAATCTCTGAATAGTGTGAATTATTCAATATTGAAACCATAATGTGGCATTTAAATCCATAGGTTAATCATGTTATCAGTCCTCTGTTGGATATCTACTTTCCTGAAGGATCTGGTGTTAAGATAATTTCAGAACCCGGAAGCTACTATGTGTCTTCTGCATTTACACTTGCAGTTAATATCATAGCAAAGAAAGTTGTTGAAAATGATAAATTTTCCTCTGGAGGTAAGTTATGAAGTTTATAGTTTTATTTTTGTTGGTTGATAGCTGCAGTTAGTCTGGAAATGAACAGATGGTCATGAAGTTGTAGGTGGTTTTCAGCTTTTAAAAATCCTAAAGCCAAGGTCCCATTCCATAAGACTTCTGAATCCAACTTTGTTGGTACTATTGTTTAGATATGGCTATTTTAGATAAATGTCTACCAGATGATTAATTCTCATCCATTGTTCAGAACTACTTTTATTGTGATCTCTTCTGTTCTCCGTACCTCACGTGGGTCACAAGGAGGCTGTTTTCATACTCTCTTACATAAGGGCGGCGAAGAGTTCTTCTGATCTAACTCAAGTCAAACCAACAAAAAGCCCCTAGACAGCCTGTCTTGTTGGCTAGTATTACTGTAGGAAATACTGTTTTACATTAACAAGACTTTTTTTTTTTTTTTTTTTTTTGGCTGTGGATTAGTCCATAAGAAAATGGTCCATTTTCCCAATATTGTCTTTTAAAGCTTTTTTCTTTGTTTAGAATCCAGTCCAGGACCACATTGAATTTGTCATTTCTTCTTTAATCTAGATAAAGTTTCTCAGCTCATTACTTTGTATTTTTTAACGTTGACATTTTCAAAGAGTGGAAGTTTCATAGCTGATTCTTAATTTGGGTTTGTTTGATGCTTCCTTGTGATTACATTTTTTAGGCTATGCATTTGGGGCATGAAGTTCACCGAAGTGTCAGTCTGTCCTCCTTACTGCATCATATTAGGAGGCACATGATAGTGGTCAGTTCTAATATTGACGATGCTAGTTGTTTTCTTCTTGTTTTGTCGCCCAGTTTGGAGTACAGTGGCTCCATCAGGGCTCACTGCAGCCTCAACCTCCTGGCTCGAGCAGTCCTCCCACCTTCAGCCTCTTCCATAGCTGGGACTACACCTGGTTAGGTTTCCTATTCTTATTTTGTAGAGGGTTTCGCCATGTTTCCCAGGCTGGTCTAAACTGAGCTCAAGTGATCCACCTGCCTCAGCCTCCCAAAGTGCTAGGATTACAGGCTTGAGCCAATACGCCTGGCCTTGTGGAGTTTTTTTGTGTGACTTTGTTTTTTCTTTAGGACAAGAGTTTCACTCTTGTTGCTCAGGCTGGAGTGCAATGACACAATCTTGGCTCGCTGCATCCTCTGCCTCCCGGGTTCTAGCGATTCTCCTGCCTCAGCCTCCTGAGTAGCTGGGATTACAGGCGTGTACCACCACACCTGGCTAGATTATTATTATTATTATTTTGCTAGTTTTGAGCACTTTTTTAAGGTTATGTCATGCAGGTTTCTCTCCACTGTGAAATGGCAAGTTAGAGACTGTAAATAAACTGTTTCTAACAGAATTTCACCTCATTAGTTTTCAGCATCTATTGATGAATTTGTAACTCAATTATTGTTTATATTAGTTGGACTTGTAAAGAATATCTTTTTCTTCTTCCTGTTTGTTTATATTAGTTTAGACTCATAGATTCAATAGGTTTATATAATCTGTTACTCTTCATTTTTCTCTTGACATGTCTCCGTTATTCTCTCAACACTTCTTTATTTTTTGATATTTCAAGATGTCTCAGGCTCATTTTAACCCTGCCTCAGTACTGTAATCAGTTGTTTCTCCAAGGAGCCTTGACTTGTTTTTGTGGAGAACAATATTTTAAAAACCTAAAAATGAGTATTGATTGTGCTAAGAGTAGAATAGCTGTGTTATAGAATTAGTGTTTTCAAAGGTTTCAGAGTGTGAGGTGAGAAGAGCTATTGTTCCCTGAAGCTTGAGGCTGCGGTGAGCTGTGATCATACCACTGCACTCGAGCCTGAGTAACAGTGAGACCCTATCTCAAAACACACACAGATTCCCACTGGCAGTGTACACATGTGAACTCTGGTTGTTCCTCATGCTCACTGATTTTTGGTGTTGTTAGTCTTTAAATTGATCCAGTTAGCAGGTATATGGTAGTAATGGTGGCCCATTGTGGTTTTTTTTTTGAGACAGGGTTTTATTTTTAATTCCACATTCAAATGCATACTTAATTTCTTGAGCATATATTGCCTTCCTCTTCCTGATGTGAAAAACTAAAAATTGTTTTTCCTTGCTGCTTGATCTTTCTCTTTTTTGAAACAGCAACTACCAGAAAGGCTTCTAGAGTCTTAATACATTTTTTCTCTCTTTTTTTTTTTTTTTTTTTTTTTTTTGAGACAGCATCATCTTACTCTGTCACCCAGGCTGGAGTGCAGTGGTGCGATCTTGGCTCACTGTAACCTCTGCCTCCGGATTCAAGGGATTCTGGTGCTCTAGTCTTGCAAATAGCTGTGATTACAGACATGTACCACCACACTTGGCTAATTTTTGTATTTTTAGTAAAGACAGGTTTTGTCATGTGTTGTTCAAGCTGGTCTTGAACTCCTGGCCTCAAGTGATCCCCCACCTCTGCCTCACAAAGTGCTGGAATTATAGGCATGAGCCACCGTGTCCAGCCCTAGATCACTTTTTTCTTGTGCTCCTTGCTTATCTTCCTTTGTGAAATGTGTGCTCTGTGTCTTTTTTTTTTTTTTAATTTAAATATTTTGAGAAATGTGAAAATTACATTAATTTGTTTTATATTAGCCATCTAACTAAAAATTCATTTTCTCCTTTCTTGTTTTATACCAGTAGAAAAAACCGGAAGTGATGAACCAGCCTTCATGTATTATATGAATGATGGTGTTTATGGTTCTTTTGCAAGTAAACTTTCTGAGGACTTAAATACCATTCCAGAGGTTCACAAGGCAAGTTTTATCAGAAATACCAAAACCTGTTTGGCAGTATATAAACTGACCTGTTACTTTTAAGATGCTTCCCAATTTTTTGAAAAACATTTTAGAATGGGGAAAAATGCCCTTTTTGAGGATTTGCATTCTTCTGGTGGTGTCTCCTTTTTAGTTTGTTGCGTTTGCATAGAGTTAATGGTACCATTGAGGTTTAAGGAGCACTCTGCCCTTGGCCCTAGGCCTTTTTTCCATGAGCACATTGGATCTGAGACAGTGAAAAATACTTATCTACTCACAAATTCAATACCTGTGTAGGTATGAGTAAAAATTAAATTGATAAAACTATTCCCTTCCTACAGAAATACAAGGAAGATGAGCCTCTGTTTACAAGCAGCCTTTGGGGTCCATCCTGTGATGAGCTTGATCAAATTGTGGAAAGCTGTCTTCTTCCTGAGCTGAATGTGGGAGATTGGCTTATCTTTGATAACATGGGAGCAGATTCTTTCCATGAACCATCTGCTTTTAATGATTTTCAGAGGCCAGCCATTTATTACATGATGTCATTCAGTGATTGGTAAGGTGATTTTATTTTAAAGCAGGTTGGATATTTGACTGTTGTTAAAGACTTGCTAATAAGTTTTAATTCTGTAATGAATGCTGAACTTAGAAATACAGTTATGTATTGCTTATAAAGTATAGTTGCTTAATGATGGGAATTTTTTCTGACAAATGCAACATTAGGTGACTTTATGATGGCATAGGCTACTACATTCCTAGGCTCCTAAGCTACAAACCTGTACAGCATGTTAGTCTGTTTAATACTGTTGGCAGTTATAACACAGTGAGATTTGTGTATCCAAAGATACTTAAACATAGAAAGGATAATACATTTTGCTATGACATGATTGCTGCCATGTAATGAGGTGATAGGAATTTAACTCCACTGTAATCTTAAGGTATACCACTTCATATATTAGTCTTTGACCAAAACATCACTCTGCAATGAATGACTATAATAGAAAAATGACAGGTTTTTGGAAGACTAGTTTTGGTCCTATTTCATTATCCATTTGTTATGTGATTGTGTGGTCTTGGGCCTAAATTCAGAATTTAGCTTATTTTTTTTCTTTGTAGGTATGAGATGCAAGATGCTGGAATTACTTCAGATGCAATGATGAAGAACTTCTTCTTTGTGCCTTCTTGCATTCAGCTGACCCAAGAAGACAGCTTTTCCACTGAAGCTTAAACAGGCATTAACGCTTCTTTAGATCTGAAGTTGCAGGTTAAGCTTGTCTGGTCAACATTCCAGTGTGGAAAAATAATTTAAACGATCTTATTCTCTTAATTCTTTTGGCAACAAAAACTATTAGTAAGAGCTATTTGGGACCAGACAAAATCAGCTTTCATCTATAATTCATTGGGGATAATGGGAGATTTAGATAATGTATCCAGATTTAAACCTACCAGTTTGTCCTACCCCTTAAGCGTTTAAAATAAAATATGCAACAAAATGGATGACTTAGTGGAGATGGAAGCCCATTAATTGGGTTCCCCATTAAACCGTTTACATACAAGAACACAGTTTTTATACTAAGGATTTGTGTTTAAAAGTCTTGTAAAGTTCATGTCTTTCACCCAGATATATCAAATGTTAGCAGAAGACCAGTGTGACTTCATTAGATAACGTTTAGTGTATTTAGAATGTGTAAATTTGTGCTTTGAACTGTAGTTTAATAAATGTAAAATTGCATCATAGTATTTGTTGTATTTGACCTAATGTAACCCTTGTATGATTGCAATAAAATTTTGTGTAGATTTTACAGTCTTTTCAGGCTAAAACTTTGGGAAAGGGGCTAGCTAGCAAAGGTAGTTTTGAAATAGATGTGTATACGGACTGTTTTGAAGGGTTTTTTGTTTTTTTTTTTTAATAGCCCAGTTAAGTTTTGTTTGGCTCAGTGCGTTTTTCACTTATTTAATTAGTAATTTAAGTAAAGTGTTTGATAAATCATTGTGAAGTTCAGATTCATTATGGAGAGTTGATGTGCAGTAAGCATGATGTTTAACGATTTTAACACCCAAAATGTTAATCCTGCATAAATCAATTGTAATAATAAATAGGTGTTTCTGTATAGATAGACTGCATAGAGTACCTTAGTAAATCTTTGAATCACAAACTTTTGGCTGAAATGGAAGATTCTGTTAAATAATTTGAATAAACTTAGGGGGAGGGAAATAAAATTGCAGAAAACTGCAGAGCACTAAAACTTAAAGAAGGGCTACATCTTTATCCAGATACCTGTTGCTCTTTTGCACGGAATGTTTAAATTCAGAGTTGGGTTGGGGTTGGGGTGAAGCACACTTATTTTCTTCAATTGCAGTGATTTCAAATTTAGGAATTTTTATTGTTGGTTTGAGCTGTTCCCTTAGCTTCTTGTTATTCCCGATTTGTTCTGCTTAGTCGTTACTTTTAATTCTTTTCTTACTAAAATTTTATGGTGATTAGGGAGGGAGTTAGCATCACTAACCTGACAGTTGTTGCCAGGAATTTGCTTTGTTTACTGCTAGTATATTAGTAATCCTAGATCTCAGAATCACAATAGTAATAAACAACAGGGGTCATTTTTTCCTAACTTACTCTATGTTCAGGTGCAGAATTTCTGTCTCCCAAGAGGAAATGTGACTTCACTTTGGTGCCAATGGACAGAAAATTCTACCTGTACTACATAGGAGAAGTTTGGAATGCACTTAATAGCTGGTTTTTACACCTTGATTTTGAGGTGAAAGAAATTGATCATGAATCTCTAATAAATTCTCTTAAACCAGTAGGTGCTTAATATTTTTTGATTTGATTAATGCCCATCTGAATTTCGTGGGTTCTATTAAGAAAAAAAAAGTAGGACCCCAATTCATTGCCATCAAATTACCCTTGGACTTTTCCAAGGTGTAATACGGAGTTTTATGCAAAATTCCAAGCTATCTTGTAACTTTTCTTAACCACAAAAGGGAGGGGGAACTGTTTCCTACCTTCTTTACGTGTTGTGCGTTGTCGTGGTCCAGAAATGCCAAACCTTTTTAAAGATGGTGCAACTTTGAGTCCTTGGCTTGGCTATACCAGCTTTGAACTTCATGGCATATCAACTTTGCCATATCTGTAGGAGAGCTGTTTGTGTGAAACAGCTCAGAGTTGCAAATACCACTTGTGAATGATAGGGTAATTTTAAGAAATGTCTGTATTGTATTTGAAGACTGTTTGCCATAAATCTGAAATTTGAACCTATGTATTTCAATTTGGTATGCTAAAAAGTTCTGAATTAATGTAAAGTTTTTGTTATAATATTGTAATCTCAGTTCAAAAGTTAACTGAAAATATAAAACCCAAGTGATTTCTATATAGTAAATTGAACTGCTGTAAAGGTAACTTGTGTGTGATTCTGAATGCATAGATAAATGTTCTTATTCCTCACGTTTTGCTTTGGCTTCTGTCCAAAATAGAGGTAAAATTTTACATTATATATCAGCTTTATGTATATTAATAGACTTGCTTTATTGGAAAGTAGATTGATTCTGCTTAAAAAAAAATGCTGGGAGTTACATATACAACAATGAAATTTTGATAAAGTCCAGTATATATGTGAGCACTGTTTCCAGGACAGCCTTTTCTAAACAGTCAGTTCACTAGCCTCCTAACAATTTTAAACTTGGAGTAAATGAATAGACTGATACAAATTAAGCTAGATTTATTTCAAGTAAACATGGGCATTAATACCGTTAAATGGAAATACTGGGTTAGAAAAGCCACACATTGCTCAGTTCCTTTTTTTCTTCCTTGCTTTTTTTATAGTTTAATTTGCTAACCTGTCTTGGCCTTAAGAAGTCTTCTGAACTCCGCTGAAATGAAAAACAATATCTCTGTTCTTTTGAACACTTTAGTTAACTGGGTGACTATATTTTTTAGAGTGACTTTAAAGATTTACTTCATTATTCAGGCAGTACAGTAGTATAGAGTGGTAAAGGTGTAGATCTTGCCTCCAGTCTGCTTGACTCAAATCTTGCCTCTTCCGTTTACTGTCTGTCTGAACATAGGCTAGTCACCTAACCCTTTTGTGCTTCAGTTTTCCCAGCTGGAAAATGGTGGTAAGGCGAGGCACAGTGGCTTATAAGGCCTGTAAGTCCCGGCACTTTGGAAGGTCGAGGTAAGAGGATTGCGTGAGCTCAGGAATTTGACCAACCTGGGCAACACAAAAAAAGTATTGGAGCACAAAAATGTAAAATTAGCGGGCGTGATGCGTGCCTATAGTCCCAGTACTCAAAAGGCTGAGGTGGAAGGATTGCTTGGGCCCAGGAGGTGGAGGCTCCACTCCAACCTGGGTGACAAAGCAAGACCCTATCTCTAATAAGAAAGAAAACGATGGTAGTAAAAGTAGCAGCTTCATAATAAGGTTGTAAGGATGTAACAGCTGTAAGGTGCTGCTATAAACAACTCTTTTTTGTTGTTGTTCCTTTTTTCCCTCTTTGATGCCTGGGAAAAACAACTCTTATTACCTGTTACATTATGTTGATTTAGACAAGTTGCTCTGGGCCTTGGTTTTCTGCTGTAGGATGAAGGCACTAGAACTTTACCAGGCCTTGAAAGTGCCTGACGCATGGAAGCAAATGGCAGATAGTGCCCGTGGTTGATGCTTGGTGTTAAGATCTCTTTAGCATGTACTTGACCATTCTCCTTTGTCCTTATAAGTTGGATTTTTGGTTGGGCATCAGAGGAAGGTTTTGTATTGCTGCTTGTTACTTAAATTAGTTGATTTAACTAACCGTACAGTATTATCTAAAAGTACAGGCTGGGCACAGTGGCTCACACCTGTAATCCCAGCACTTTGGGAGGCCGAGGTGGGCAGATCATCTGTGGTCAGGAGTTCGAGACCAGCCTGGCCAACATGGTGAAACCCCATCTCTACTAAAAATACAAAAATTAGCTAGGTATGGTGGCACACATCTGTAACCTAGCTACTTGAGGCTGAGGCAGGAGAATTGCTTGAACCTGGCAGAGATTACGCCACTGCATTCCAGTCTGGGCAACAGCAAGACTCCATCAAAACAAAACAAAACAAAACAAAAAACGCACAGTAATAGTAGAAACTTAAATTGGCAGGAGTCAGTCAAAATATAAAACATAAATTTAGTCTTCCACATTTTAATTGTGAATACATTCTATGAATCGCATGCATCCTGAGAGGAAAAAGGTGTGGTGCAAGTAATTACAGAAGTAGGCTTTCATAATGAGGATAAACCTGGCCTAGGAACAAGAAATGAACTAGTTCTGGTCTTGACTGGCATTCGCATTGTTAAAGCTAACCTAAAAAGTCTCAGTTCCTACTCAGACATACCGAGGAATTGTTTTTTTCTTTGCATACAGATGGCTTGTGCTACACGTATCTTCTAAATGACACTGCGTGTCCTTACCCAGAAAGGAGTGTAGCTAGAGGAACACAAACCACCTAGGCTCAAAAAGCAATATGACTTTAGTGTTACACAGTTGAGGATTTTGTTTTATTGAGAACAGACTAAAAAGTTTTATGACAGTAATTTGTAGAAAGCTTAAGCTACACAATATGCTCCATTTTTGTGGTCTTGGGGTACTAAATGGAAAGAAGAATAACATCTTTATACTTCTGAGTTCCTTGACCTATATAACTGGCATCAGCTTTAAAAGCAATTCCACTGTTAAGTGGTCTTTCAAACGCCGATTTTACCAGGATACTGCTTAATGTCTGTCAGAACGCTTCACAGTTGATTTGCTGATGGCCTAATGGAAAGATAAGCACTGGATCAGTTATGGGCAATTAAAGAGTTAAGTATCTGCTATTGAGTGGCAGATGAAGTGATCCCGTATTGGCAATAGAGCAAGAGGGGTAGTGTAGGAAAGATACTGCAATGTCTTTTTAAGATTATTTTTAACCCGAGTCCCCTGACTTCATCTGTTGTGCACCTGTGCCTATAACTTTGTCCCTATTCAATTTTTAGCAGTATGCAGAGGAGGGGACACTTGGCTGAAGTTTAAGAATTTTAGTTCTGTGAGTTTATTGGTTTTCTCCAATCTATTTTCTGTTTCTCAAATTGCTCTACTTTCCATGTGGGGGTCTTGAGCTCCTGGCCTGAAGTGATAACAGGCGTGAGCCACCGCACCCAGCCTACTCTGGTGTTTTTATGTCACAATCAACCTATCTCAGTACAGTCAAGGCATTTTCTCTCTGTGTTTTAGTGCTGAGTGATACCCTTCAGATTTACTTCATGATTGAAACCTAACCTTCCATATTGTTAGATTCTCAACAAAAATGAAGTGAGAGCATTTTCTAATTCTATGGTTCTGCTGGAGGCAAGAATGTAAACACTTTAAGAGATTGCTAGAGGTGGGAAGAGAACTTCAGTGGTCCCCAAAGAAAGACATCATTTTAAAATGTTAAGAACGGGTTTAGGTAGGCCAGGCACCATGGCTCACACCTGTAATCCAGCACTTGGGGAGACTGGGGCAGGTGGATCACAAGGTCAGGAGTTCAAGACCAGCCTGGCCAAGATGATGAAACCCCATCTCTACTAAAAATACAAAAATTAGCCATGCGCCATGGCAGGCATCTGTAGTCCCAGCTACTCAGGAGGCTGAGGCAGGAGAATTGCTTGAACCTGGGTGGGTGGGGGGTGGCGAAGGTTGCAGTGAGCTGAGATCACACCACTGCACTCCAGCCTTGGTCACAGAGTGAGACTCCGTCTCAAAAAAAAAAAGTTTAGGTAACATTAGCTGCTTATTGCCCCATATGACTGAGGATTTGGGACCAATGTATAGGAGGTCAGGGAAGGGAATAATAGTGCAGAGCTTATGAGAAGTTCACACTGAGGAGGAAAATGGTGATCTCCTTTCCAATTGGTATGATGCTACCACTCCCTCCCTTTTATGCATTGCTATAACTTGACATATGCTTTCCTAAAAATCGTGAAATTGTACAATAGAAAAAATGCAGTTCAGGCACAGCACTCAAACTTTGTCAGACCAACATTACAAGACTCAGAAACTAGTTAAAAATGTAGTACAGTTAGTACTCGTTAAATGGCAAAGAAATACACAAATATTACAATCTTTTAGGAAAAGCATCATGGGCCCTTCTTGAAGGTAAAGTATTACAGGAGTGAGATAGTAGGTGTGGCAAGGTTACTCATATCAAGCCTTTCAGGGGGTAAAATAACAAGTATCTCTCATCTATATGGCCCAGATCTTTAGATATTTCAAGGTTTGATCTTAAATCCATGTTCTTACACTTAGGCCATAGGCCCAGAATGGGTAATGGGTGATAAGAAAACTGAACAGATGTTGACCTCTTTAAAAAGCTGAGGACTCCTGTTTCCTTGACTGTAAGCCCTGTGCTATACGGTGGCACCAATGAGAAGACCAACATCACTATAGTTGTATATAATAGAAAGGAAGTTCCATTGCCCAGCAAGGGGACTGCAGGATCACACAGCCATTCTAACACTGCGTCTCCCGTTTAGTTTTCTAAATGAACTCAATCTTCAGAGCCATCCTATGAGAGACAGAGACTCATGGCCCCATTTTTCAGAATTTAAGGTCATACAGACCAGGTGGGGTGGCTTACACCTTATAATCCTAGCACTTTGGGAGCCTGAGGTGGGCAGGTCACTTGAGCTCAGGAATTTGAGACGGCCTGGGCAACATGGTGAGACCCATCTCTATGTTAAATACAAATATTTAAAATGTTTTTTTTTAATTATCATTATTTTGAGACAGAGTTTCGATCTTGTTGCCCAGGCTAGAGTGCAGTGGTGTGACCTTGGCTCACTGCAACCTCTGCCTCCCAGGTTCAAGTGATTCTCCTGCCTCAGCCTCCCAAGTAGCTGGGATTACAGATGTGGGCCACCTCGTCCAACTAATTTTTGTAATTTAAATAGAGACAGGATTTCACCATGTTGGTCAGGCTGGTCTCAAATTCTTGACCTCAGGTGATCCACCCACCTTGGCCGTCTTGCTGGGATTACAGGTGTGAGACACCATGCCCGGCTGTAAAATATTATAAAACTACAAAATTTTGTTTAAAGAAGGTCATATAGATAGCTAGGAGTAAGAGGTAGAGTTAGGATCGTAGCCTGGCAGGCTGGCTCTGGATCTGGCCTCTTCCCCGTCACCCTACAGCATGACACTCAGATTTCACCCACGTTTTGAATTGCCTATAGGAAGTTCCATTCAGATAGAGAAAACCCAGACACAAAACATTCTGTGAGGCTGTGTCTTCAGTATTTTTAAAATTCTTGTTAACTGTTATTTTCAAATTTAAAAACCCTACAAACCTGAAAAAAGCGATCAATTCCACGGTTATCATCAGTCATGTAGTACTATGGGTGTAACTACTGAAGCTGTCATTTTTATTGCTTCCGCAAGAACTATTGGCACCAAGTTTATATGGGAGTTTTAAGGTTTATATGGGAGTTCTGGAGCTGGGATGGCCCTCCAGAGTTGAACCAAATTGAGACAGGACAGCTGGGACTTTATGCCAGCATTAGCCAGTCACTGGCTACAGGCCACACCTTTCAAGGAGGCATAACCTCGGACAAGCAGTCCCTGTGGCAGAGACTAGTTCCCAGTGATGGACACAGTAATGTGCTGATTGCCAGTGAAGAATGCAGCCATGAGCTGCAACTGCGGGTCTGCGGCAGCTGACAGTGCCGGCAGCAGAGGAATAGGTGCAAAGGCAACCATGGTGCCATTTTCCAGTCATTGAAAGAAAAAAGCTAGGGGGTTGGGTGCCTATAATCCTGGCACTTTGAGAGGTTGAGGTGGGAGGAACACCTGAGCCCAGGAGTTCAAGGCTGCAGTGAGCTATGCAGCCTTACACTACAGCCACTGCACTACAGCCTGGGCTACAGAGGGAGACTGTGTCTCTGAAAAAAAATAAGAAAAAGCCTATGTCTTGTTGTCTATTTAAGAAGGTCAAGGCCGGGCATGGTGGCTCAAACCTGTAATCCCAGCACCTTGAGAGGCCAAGGTGGGTGGATCACGAAGTCAGGAGTTTGAGACCAGCCTGGCCAACATGGTAAAAATGCAAAAATTAGTCGGACGAGGTGGCCCACATCTCTAATCCCAGCTACTCAGGAGGCTGAGGCAAGAGAATTGCTTGAACGCAGGAGGCGGAGGTTGCAGTGAGCCAAGATCATGCCATTGCACTCCAGCCTGGGTGACAAGAGAAAAAACAAATGAAAGGTTCAACCCCACTTTCTGCTGATGTGTGTACTAGCTTGTTAGGGCTGCCCAAACAATACACAAACTATCAACTGGGTGGCTTAAACATCAGAAATTGTCTTACAGTTTTGGAGATCAGAAGTCCAAATGGTCAGCAGTGTTGGTTCCCTCTGGGGCTTTGAGGGAAGGCTCTGTTCCTGGCCTCTCTGCTTGGCTTGTAGGTAGTAGTCTTCATGTTCACATGCTTTTCTCTCTGCACACTGTATATGAATCTCTCCAGATTTCCCCTTTTTATGACACTGGTTATATTGGACTTGGTCTCACCTTAATGACCTCATGTTAATTGGACTAATTACATCTGTAATGATTCTATTTCCAAATAAGGTCACATTCTGATGCTGGTGGTTGAGATTTCAGCATATGAATTTTTATGGGGATGCAGCCCATCACAAGTATGTTTGTGGCCATTTGGGACAGGAGCACTGTATTGATTCTTGACCCCAACTGGCCACTGCACTTCCACTCCCAGCCCTTCTCAGTCACTGTTCCTTTCTTTCCTCCCTCCCTCCCTCCCTCCCTTCCTTCCTCACTCTCTCTTTCTTTTTGAGATGGAGTCTTACTCTGTCACCCAGGCTGGAGGGCAGTGGCATAATCACAGCTCACTGCAGCCTCGACACCCCACATTCAACTGATCTTCTCACCTCAGCCTCCTGGGTAGATAGGATTAGATATGTGCAGAACCAAACCTGGCTAATTATTTCTTTAAAATTTTTC
>CAUYLG010072506.1:0-35037 GCA_963573385.1 Cacajao melanocephalus | reverse complement strand
ACTTTCACCTCAAGCTAGCCTTCCCGAGTAGCTGGGACTACAGGCACACACCACCACACACTGCTAATTTTTGTATTTTTGGTAGAGATGGGGTTTCACCATGTTGGCCAGGCTGGTCTCGAACTCCTGACCTCAAGTGATCTGCCCACTTCAGCCTCCCAAAGTGCTGGGATTACAGGTGTGAGCCACCGTGCCTGGCCATATTGGTTAATTTGGTTGAGAGTCAGGTTTATGTGATTTAATTGATAACGTCTTTAATTTGTCTTGCCTTCAGCAGGAAGCAGCATGTTGTACAAAGGGTTCTGGGCTGAGGGACATAACTAGGGAAGACTGATTTGTGGATTTGTCCCCTCAGGAGAGGATCACCTTGGCCAAGTTCCAGTTCATCTTGGAGCCTTATTTTACACCAGATGGGAAAAGACCTCACAGGTCATTCATTCAGTCTTACATGGAGAGCTTGAATACCTGCCACAGGGTTCCCCAGCCCCCAGTGACAGGGAATTTGTCACATCCCAAATGGCCGAGCCACCCAATCCCTCTAGACAGCCCCTACTGCTAGAAAATTCTTTATGTTGAATCGACATCTGTTTCTCTACAATTTGCACTCATTGGAGCTATACAGAATAAAATGTCTAATGCTGCTTCCACAAATATTTGAGGACTGCGAACACATTTCCTTCTTCTACTTACTCCACAAGGCTTCTTTTCTTCAAACTAAACATGCCCAGCTATTTCAAACAGGGAGGCAGTGTGGAGTAGTGGAAAGAAGGCCAGCTTCGGAGCCAGGCACATCTGCGTTCAGTTCCCAGCCCCTTCACATGTAACACTCAGCGCCCGAGCTGCCGTATCTTTCTCTGAAGTCTGTGAGTGAAAATACTTGTCTAGCCAGGCTACTGTGAGGATTAGGGATATGTTGGTTGAAGATCTATGCTCATGGTAGGAGCTTAAAATACGAGAGCTGTTACACCTTTAGTTTGCAATTCATTTAGTTGGTCTTCTCTGAACACATTCATATTTGTCTCTGTGTCTCAATATCTGTCTGCTCTGTAGAACAGAATAAAATGGTTTCTGTGAGTTCTAACTAGCAGAATAGAGTAGGATTTGCTTATTTTTCTACTTCCCCACAGTCTACAATCACAGTAGCCTTTTAAAGGGTCCTATCATACTGATTCACTAAGTCTGTCAACCAAAACCCCTTCGTTCTTTAACTTGTGCTTCTGTTCAACCAAGTTTCTCCCATACTGGTGTTTTAGTTGATTTGAATCTATAATGATGGCTCTTGAAAGTAGCAGTCCCAGTTGTGGCTTGTTGTCTCCATAAATATCCCGCATTTGTCATATTATGGGTCTCAAACTGGGGTTAGAAAAATATGCTTATTGAATCCATGGTACCCTCCCTGCTGACCCCATACCACTGCTGTGCACAGCAAGATAATAAACACAGAGCTTTCTACATGAATTTTTGCACAAATCTGAGGTCGTCTTATGAGGCGGAACTGTGTTAGAATTGGAATGTGACAAGAATGTCTGATAAGCCACTGGCCAAGGGAATACTTCTGCATGAGATAGCCTGCACGGCCCAGGAGAGCAGCCGTCTGGAGGAACTGAAAGGGTGCCACTGCCAGCAAGCCAGAGCCGACTTTGAATTATGTGTGGCTGTGTGTTTTCTCAGGGCTCCAAGTGTTTTATACCTTGGGTCAAATTCTTCCCCTGCGGAGGAAGCTCCTTTTTGAAAGTAAATCAGGCACATTTAGAAGCTTTGTTAACTCTTTGGCTCCTGGGGGATTATGGCCAGCATTTTTTCCCTTAGAACTTCTGACAGCGAATTCCTGGTTGGGCCATGCTGATCTCTTTGAGCTGACTTCTGTGCTCAGGGTTCTTCCAAATAGGAGTATGCTTCCCCTGCCTAACTTCTGGGTTCCATGCCCATATCAATCTCAATCCCTCCTCCTTCAGGGAAGTTTTTCCTAACTACTCGGTCTGAAAGGAGGATTTCTCCCAAGTGCCAGACTTGGAATTCCTGTTGTCTTCAGGAGCTTTCCCTGGTACTCCCCACTTCCCCCAGGACCTTTAAACAGTTTTCCTCATCTGCCCACTTGAACCATGTGGGTAGACATGTTCCACGGCCTTCAGATCTTTTGTGGGGCATTCAGTCCATTAAAGAGAAAATTACCTTCATCTTGGATGCTGGTGTTTCTGGCCTGGTGAGAATGAAAGTGTGGAATTGTTTGTAGGACTCAAAGGTTGCATTGACAATAACTGAAAAATATATAATACAAAGGCTTTTGTTATTGTTATTATTTAAATAGGAAAGCCTTACTCTGTTGGAAGGACCGATTTCGATTTTGCAGAGTAATTCAGTCTTTAAAATGTAGTGGTAGTTAAAATGGGTAATCTTTGATTTGTAAAGAGACTAATTTACATTTTGTTAAATAACCAATTAAGACCATAGTTTAAATCCATTTGTGGCTTCTCATTTTGTCTGGAACAAATTCCTAACTCCCTACCATGAAATTCTCTTTCTAGCCTATTTTTTTTGCCGGTTGGTGTCCCGGCTCAAAGGACTTCCCGTTTTCCTGAAACGTGCGGCCCCGTGCCTCCGGTGCTTTGCGAAAGCCATCTCCTCTGGCTGGAATGTTCTTTGTCTCTCTAGTAAATGTCTATTCATCATTCAAGACCACCCTTCCCCCCTCCCCTTAATTACTTCCTCCCCTGTGCGCCCTCAAATTCTTGTACTTATTCAAGCAGTATTTATTAGGGGCCAGCTTTGTGGCCGGCACCATGGCGGGCTCTGGGGATACAAAAGGTGAATAATACTTGGGCTCAGCCTTTGAGGGCCTTACTCGTTAGGGAGGAGGGGGTCAACCTGCCACAAACGTTGCTAGGAAATTAAAAGAAAAATTTTTTAAAGCGGCAGTTCTTGTCTGTCTTCCCCTCCCGATGGCCCGAGTCTTGCTCTGAGGCCGGGGGCTATTTCTCATTTATTTCGCACCCTTGGCTGTTAGTGCGCTGTAGGTGCTAAATCAACATTTGTTTCATGAGTGCTTTTACTGGGGGCAACCAGAACTCGGCAGAAGCGTATCTGTGTTGTGCCACAGGTTCTGATGGCCCCCTCATAGGCGGTAGTTTCCGCTGTGTCTGTGGGTCTTCCCGGGGCCTGGGTTGGGTGTCCCGCAGGCGAGGCGAACCTTTCAGGCTGCCCCGTTGCAGAGCTGCGGAGGTCCTGGGCCAGGTGCGGCCGAAAGGAGGCCTGCAGCGCCCCCTCTGGATGCAGCGGGCACAGGCTGGCCGCCCCGCTCACCTGCTCGTACCCCGGGTGCGTTCATCCGTATTGCAATTTATAGTCAGAAAATGAACACAGATCCTTCGTGATATTTATTCTACACTTTTCAAAGGCGTAAGGGATGCCTTTAAAGGATTACGGATTAGAAAAAATTCCTCCCTCTTGTGCCTCTGGGTGCTTGCATTGTGATTCTATCTTACATCAATAAAGGGAGTTTTGCTCTCTTAATTGCGCCCACTGTTCTGTGCAGCGCGGACCGGTGCATGCAGGGAGCTGGGCTGCGAAGGTGCTGCTGCTGCGGGGCGTCTGGCATGCCGACCATGTCGCGCTGCTGCAAAGGAAACCTGCCCCACACCGCGGCGGTGGCTAGAGCGGGAGAAACCAGACTTTGTGCAACTTTGTCCATAATGGTCATCCATGAATCTGTTAACTAGTTTGGTGGTCCAGCAGAGCTTGTTGCTCCCTGGCCGCTTCCTTGTGCCCCTTGGTGGTTACCTGTAGTTACGGGCTTAGGGGGCCTCGGGCCCTTGTGGCTTGCTGCCTTTCACAGTTCATCACCCACGCTTCTGACGTGGGATGGGAGCAGGCGCCACGGCTGGCACCCCTGAGCCCTGCTGCCCTTTAGGTCGAGCGGCCAGCCTCCTGTGGGGCTTGTGGGCGGCCTGTGGGGCTTGTGGGTGGTCTAAGGGAAGTGTTGGGGCTCTCAAGGGTCTGCTGTTTTTGTCAACGGCATTAACTCGCCAGGGTAGGGTTTCTGCAGCAGAATCTCGGGCTCAGGGTTGGGGTTCGCCAGAGATCAGCGGGGTCTTGGGGACCAGAGTTTAGTGGGCCGCCCCTTCAGGGCTCGACACCCCTGAAGGGGCCCACTAGAGAAGCCACTGTAAGAGGGGTGCCCCATCTCTGTAGCCGTGGCGGTGGCAGAGTGGCTGGGAGGGGCTCTGCGGCGAGCAGAGGGGCAGGCGATAGGGGTGCTGCGGCGATGGGCGGGCTAGGGGCGGGGCGCGGGTGGGCTCTAAAAGTCGGCGCCCACTCGCTCTTCGCTGCCGCGGCAACCAGCACACCCCGGCACCTCCTCTGCGGCAGCTGCGCCTCGCCAGCGCAGTGCCGCAGCGCACGCCCGAGTGGCTGTAGCTGCCCAGTGCGGCGCCGCCCTGCGCGGGCTGTGGGCTGCGGGCTGCGCCCCAGCTGCCGGCTGGCCCAGCACGGCTGCGGGCGCTGCGGCGCCCCGTGCTCTGCAACGCTGCGGCGGGCGGCATGGGATAACGCGGCCATGGTGCGCCGAGATCGCCTCCGCAGGTGGGTGTGCGGCGGGGACGAGGGGGTGTGGCTGGCTGCCCCGGGACTAGGGTGCGGGCGAGCGGCAGACCGTGTGCCCAAGCCGGGGCTGCCCGGGCGAAAACTCTATCGCGGGCGACACGCATTCCGTGCCCGCTCTGCCGACTTAAGGAAGGGGTGTCACTCCTGCATGCAGTTGAGTGTTCAGAATGCAGGTTAGGATTTCTACTTGGGTTAGGATTTCTAGACCCCGGGATCACCTTGGTGAGATTTAGGATTTATGGACCCCAGCGTCATCTTGACATGAGTTAGGATCCATAATGAACCCGATCTCACCCTGACGGGAATTGGTATTTTTAGACCCCAGTATTACCTTTGTGCGATTTGGGATTTTTAGATCCTGGCATCACCCTGGCGCGATTTAGGATTTTTATACTCAGTCGTTGCTGTAGCATGATTTAGGATTTCTAAATTCCAGCATTGCACTGGTTCAGTTTAGGATTTTTAAGGCTCCGGCTTCTCTCTGGTGCGATTTAGGACTTTTAGACCCTGCCGTTGCCGTGGCGCGATTTAGAATTTCTAGATTCCAGCAAAGCCCTGGTGCAATGTAGGATTTTAGACTCCGCCGTTGTCGTGGCGCGATTTAGGATTTCTAGACCTCCCCCAAAAGCCCTGGTGGAATGTAGGATTTTTAGACCTCGCCATTGTGTGGCGCGACTTAAAGGGTAGACCCCAGCATCGCCCGAGTGCAATTTAGAATTTTTAGAACCCCAGTATCTCCATGGCGCACCTTAGAATTTCGAGAACGGGATAATCGCAGTGCCGAGATCGCCGCGGTGCACCTTAGGATTTCGAGACCCAGGTACCGCGGTGGCGGGAGTCACCGCAGAGTGACTGGAAGTCAGTGCCCGCCAGCCGCCGTATTTTTCAGATTTCAGTAACAAGCGTGAGTGAGAACGCTGATTTGACCAAACTGTTTTGTGGCTCAGGGATTGTTCGCCTTGGTTTCGCGGGTTTACAAAGTGGTTTATCTCGCGGTGACGCCATCAGGTGGGCGGCAGGTTGGGTGGAATTATTATGCGAGTGTGTTTTTCCTTTTTACAAGATGAAATCAAGGCTCAGAAATTTCCAGAAAGTTTGTTGCTGGAGTTTGCTTATTCTCTCTACTCATGGCTCATCAAATGATTGGGATTTTGGCCAAACAATATTTGTTTAACCCATTTTGCCTACTGACTGCCATACTGCTTCACTACTAAAAATCCTAAAAGGTCGTAGGGGCATTTTTACTGAGGTAATAAGACAGAAAACAGCGCCCTGAGAGGTTCCCTCTTTGCATTCTTGGAGTAAGAGGAGGAGGGTGTGGAGGGGGGTGTCCAGGAGTAGAGAGTGTTGGGCAGTAGCCTCGTTTTTTAAGCCCCACTTCCCTTAAGTTCCATTTGCCGCTCTGGCCGCCCCTCCCGGGCTCTGCTGAGTCACTGCAGAGATTCAGCTGCTGGAACCCAGTGAATGAATGCCATGAGAAGCATAGGGGGAAAGGAGTAATGAAATGCACACGTGAAAATGTATGTATTGAAGTACAGGACAGATAGCACTGAGCAGATGACCGTCAAAACCTAATGCTTTTTGTCATCTGACCTTCCGAGGAGATATTGGGATATACCTTTCTTTGTAGCTTGATATGTATTCCGATATTATTTTTTTGAGCGCTCTTAGCCTGCTATTGTTGTGGGGTGAAAACAGTGATGTAACCATCATGTTCTGGCACTTTTTTTGAATCATTTATAGTATTACCTTGAGAAATAGGACCAAATCATTTTATCTGTCTTATAGAACGGTACTTTGGAGAAAAAAAAAAAGAAATGACTACCCTAATGCCTAAAAAATAGGCTGGGGAGCGGAGAGTCTTTAAGAAATATGGTTATTTTACCACTGTAGAACCACAGGTTTGTTTTTAGAGTTTAGGAAAATATCCGGGGCTTGAGGGGGAAAAGTATCTGTTGGGTTGAGGAAGTTAGCGAATGGGTAGATTACAGGCAATGGAGAAGAATGTGTGTACAGACGGAAAGCCGTTTCACCCAGGGTTTTAGCAATTAATTTATTTTAGCTCTATGACAACTCTAATTTTAGTTTTGGAGGGTATTATTTCTATTCTGGCTGTTTTGAGAGAACTTCCATTCTCTGACAATTCTCGATCTGGTGACCATCAGAAGTCATAGACTTGAAACAGAACTGTTTCTAATTCCTGTTTGGCGCTCCTTATCAATGTGGATAAACTGACTTATGCCTTTGAAGTCCTGGACATGGGAGGGTTGAGTGTACCAACGAGCGCTCTTTTTCCAAAGACGAAATCAATTCTCACATGCTGGGTAGGAGTTATGCCTCATTTGGGGGTGGGGAAGTGTCTTATGAAATTAAATAAATGGAAACTTCAAGAGTCTGCTAAGAAAAGCAGAAATATAATCTACTGCCCTGACCTCTCAAGAGATTAGATATTCAGGGTCATGACAAAGCTGCTTATGTTGGAATACACAGTGCGGCTATCTTACTTTCACAGACTGTTTACCCTGAGCAGTTTCTCAGCCCAAATCCAGATAGGAGTACTAAATGTGGCTTCAGTTAGGCAGGAGGGCTGATAAGCATGTATTAAAAATCAGGAGCAGCTCTCTGCTTGAGGGCATGTGATAAGTTACTATACACACACGCGCTTTAAAATATGAGAAATAGCGCATATACATATTTTGAACATTTTTCTCATGGGGGCTAGTGGGTAGATGGTTGAGCTTTTGGAGTAAATATGAAATAAGTTATTTTTTACTTCGGAAGCCTTTATACAAGTCAACAAAAGAGTGTCCAGCACTTAAGTCATCTCCCTTTTATTTAATTAAAGACCTCTTCAGCAGGTATTGGGAAGACCACAAGGGGAGGGGCTGAGGGGTTAAAGTTGGGGAGCAGAGGCAAAGGATTATGTTGAAATACATATTTTTTTTCCCTTAAATTAGAAATGGTGAACAAATGTGATTGCTATCGCAGACAGAGGTTCAATTATGGTCTTGGTCAGCTTTGTGCCTACGTGAATGGCAAGTAATCATTGCACGGTTAACGGCACTCTCCCACCCCACCTTACTAGGTTTTGGTTTGTAGATGAGTGTACTATATTACCTGACTGCTTACAGTGGGTCTCTGCTTTTCCTACAGGATGAGGGAGTGGTGGGTCCAGGTGGGGCTGTTGGCTATGCCCCTGCTTGCTGCATACCTGCACATCCCACCCCCTCAGCTCTCCCCTGCCCTGCACTCATGGAAGTCTTCAGGCAAGTTTTTCACTTACAAGGGACTGCGTATCTTCTACCAAGGTAAGAAGTGGACTATGGAAACATATGCGTATATCGGTCATGTAAGTCCCAGCTGAAGTATTTATTTTGTGTCTATTGCTCTCTTGTTTCTCCTTAATGATGGAGGAGAGTCTCGCCCTCTTTTTCTGTGTAGTGTACTTGCAGAGAAGCTCAGAAAACTGCTGGGAGAATGGGAGTTAGAACTGAGATTCCAGCCTGCAGACCTCACCTTTAGTATAAGTTATCTTTGTAGCTTGATATGTATTCCGATATTAGTATTTTTTGAGCGCCCTCAGTGTCAGGTAATACATAAAATGTTCACAGATATAACTACCATTGGTTCTCTCTCCTCACCATCCCTGATGTCATTTTATTGTTTTCTATAGATTATTTGTAGTGTGTGTAACTGTGATTTCAGTCTTAATACCATTATATAAATTTGCTAGTGATGATTATTATGACCGCTACTTATCAGGTAATTACCATATGCCAGGCACTGGGTTATGCTTTAAGCCTTTATTGTTTAATCTTTATGATAAGCATTTGAAGACAGATGCCATTAACCTCATTTTATAGGTGAAGAAACTGAGAAACAGATCGGAAATGATTTCTTTTGAGCGGGGGTCAAGAGCAATAACGAAAAATGTTTGTCATAAACCGTTTTTCATTATTGCTCCTGACCTCCTCTCATTTGCTATATTCAATTAGATAAGTATACAATTTTCATTATGTTGGCTTGGGTTATTTTCGGTTTTACTGTTTTAAATGACTAATGTTGAAGGAAAAGCTTCATGTCTGTAGTTTATTTTTCCTTACATTTTCAAACTATACTACTTATATAAGTGGAATGATTTTATTTGCATAGATTCTCAAGAACGAAACTCTTAGGCTAAAGTATATACAATTTTTTTATTGCTTCTAAATTATTTTTGAAAACTTTATTACCAAATTTTCACATCACTGGCAGTATATGAATGTACCAGTTTTAATCTAATATATTTAATATAATATATATTTATAATAATATAATATTTAATCTAATATATATATGATTTAATCTAATATATTAGCGTGGTTAATATTATCTAAATGTTTACCTAATTTAGATGATGCTGAACGCTTCCGTATTGTCACATGCATTAAAAAAGTTCACATCTATGTTGGTCAAGCCTTTTTTATAGTTGACAGGATTTTGTAATAGTTTTACTATGTTTTTGATGTTGGATTGGGTCTCCTGCTGAATAGAGTGCTGGGCAAACAGCATAAGCTAAAGCTGTTCCTTGGGAATAGTTGCTATATCTTAGAGAATTTCTGTGAGGCCATTCATGATAAAGTACAAAAAATTTGTAGTTTATGTGTTGTATTCATATGCTTTTAACTGTGAAAATTTACTTTTTACTGTGAAAAAAATTGCATATTATTACAGAACAAAAGGAGAAATGGGGATATGCTTTTTAAAAACACCTAGGTGAAAGTAAACAAGGTGCCTTCAAGTATTTCTACATAGCATGAATTTTACAATATTTTGATAATACACATTAAAAGGAGAAAAAGGCCTGTTCTCACCTAATGCAATAAGCTTACATTTTAAAAAGAATGTGTCATTTTAATGTCAATTTGGTCACAGTTTCTTGTCCTTTGCATCAGATTACTTAGATTTTAACATCTTCAAGGGTTATTTTTATAGGGATTTGGCTTAATTGATTGTACTTTCCTTCTTCCCAGACTCTGTGGGTGTGGTTGGAAGTCCGGAGATAGTTGTGCTTTTACACGGTTTTCCAACATCCAGCTATGATTGGTACAAGGTAATGAAGTCAGACTTCTAGGGCCTACTATGTCTTAAAAAACCTCGGCTGGGCGCGGTGGTTCACACCTGTAATCCTAGCACTTTGGGAAGCCAAGGCGGGAGGATGACCCGAGGTCAGGAACTCGAGATCGGCCAGACCAACATGGTGAAACCCCGACTCTACTAAAAATATAAAAATTAGCCGAGCATGCTAGCACATGCCTATAATCCCAGCTACTTGGGAGGCTGAGGCAGGAGAATCCCTGAACCCAGGAGGCAGAGGTTGCAGTGAGCCAAGATCATGCCACTGCCCTCCAGCCTGGGCGACAGAGTGAGATTCTGTCTCAAAAAATAAAAAAATTAAAAAAAATTAAAATTAAAACCCCAAAGATTTTGTTGTCAGCACTAGAAGGCTCTTGCAAATATGAATTGCTTTAAAAAAATATTAAATGTTGAACTGTTCCTTATTTACTGTAAGGGAATGATAACTCTCTGGCAATCTAGAAGGGATCATCGCCAAGTTATCCTCCCTCAACAGAGATTAATTACCAAGAATGAAGCATTTTCCAAGAGGATCATCTGTGGGACCTGTGGTGGTTTCACTGGGTTTTCTCTTTATGGAAGTCTGTTAAGCCAAGATAGGGCTGAAGCTCCTGTGCTGCTGTAGCTCTGGTGAAAGGGAAAGGCAGGAGCAGAAAGCCCAAATCATCCTTTCTTTTTTATAGATTTGGGAAGGTCTGACCTTGAGGTTTCATCGGGTGATTGCTCTTGATTTCTTAGGCTTTGGCTTCAGTGACAAACCGGTAAGCAGCACCTATCTGGGACTGGTGATGGGGTGTGGGGTGGGCATAGACTGTGAGGCATCAGGCTGGCAAAGAGAGCTGCACTCATGACTTCATCCTGTGTGGGCTTTCCTTTTCTCAGAGACCGCATCACTATTCCATATTTGAGCAGGCCAGCATCGTGGAAGCTCTTTTGAGACATCTGGGGCTCCAGAACCGCAGGATCAACCTTCTGTCTCATGACTATGGAGATATTGTTGCTCAGGAGCTTCTCTACAGGTCAGTGGAGCTTCAGACTTTAGCTTATGATGCTGGGAGAGTACACTGTTTCTGGACTCTTTCTGTCCTTTTTGTCTCTTGGAAGTTGTCTTCAGTGGTGTGCTGGTTTAAGTCTGCTCAGCTACATGTGTGTTTCCTTATCTCCCTTCTAGGTACAAGCAGAATCGATCTGGTCGGCTTACCATAAAGAGTCTCTGTCTGTCAAATGGAGGTAATTGCCTTGGTGGTAGGTAGAAAATGGGTGTAGTCTAGAAGGGCCATCTTTAGATACCACAGTGACATCTAAATGGTAATCCGATAATATTGCAAGTAGACGTAATTAAACTATGGGATCTCTACCTTTTTTGTGCCATGAACTCCTTTGGTGGTCTGACGAGATTTATGGGCCCTTTTCCAGAATGTTTTTAAATAGAGAAACAAGCAGGATAACAAAGGATAGTGACTTTACTGACATAGTCAATATAAAGCTGCATTCTAGTCATGGGCTTTTTGAATGCATTAGATGGCAGGATCTAACAGAGGACCTAGTAATGGCTATGTCAGAAGTAGTGAGGAGTGTAAAGACTGCGTATCTGTAACAACTGCAGTAGGTTGTGAGAGTATAGGACTGCAGATAAAGAAAAAAGCCACACATGTTTCTAATACTACTATGATGTTAGTGTAGAAAAATCCTTACTTAATGTCATTAATGAGTTCTTGGAAACTATGACTTTAATTGAAACATTATAATAGAACCAGTTTTCTTCTCATCACTATTTTAAAGAAAGGTTATTATTCAAGGACCTGCTGTACCTCATTTTGCTTAAAGCTGAAGCTTCCAAGAACCTATCCTGATGTTAAGTGAGGACTTAACTGTATGAGATTCCCCAACTCCTAACTGATGGAAATGCCAAGGTGCAGTTAGAAAATAGCGAATGCTTGATTAGACCTTTTGGGCAGGCAGCTTTTAAGTCCATGAATACCCAAATGTCCCCTGAATGCCTTAAAAGGAGACTGGGAGAAATGTCCGTCTGTCCCTTTATCACTTATGCCTTCATGGGTTTCTTCCGCTGACTCTGAAGAGAAATGGAAAAGGAAAAACTCTAGGTTTTTTAAAGGACCTATACTTATTTAAAAACTTCTTGTTTTATTCTTGCAGCCCAAATCATTAACCCTTATGTTCTGAGTGATAGGGGGAAATGCTAAGGGGAGTCAGAGCCTGCTTATCAGCATTTTGGATGACCATATATTTTCTCCTGTTTCACTATCTTTAAGATGGGAAAAGTAATTGCAGTGGGATATAATGTGACCAGTTAAACATAGAATTCCCTGGAGAAGTAATTAGATGACAGTACTACACTTTTATTTGTAATTCTGTTTTGATAGTAAAGGCTGCAGAGGTGATGGTGAATAGGGTGGACAGTCTCTGATTATGGGCTTGTCTTTGACCTAAAGTTGTAGGTAGGCTGGGCCAGGTGGCTTACACCTATAATCCCAGCATTTTGGGAGGCCAAGGCGAGAGGATTGTTTGAGCTCCAGAGCAGCCTGGGCAACATAGTAAGACACCATCTCTATTAAAAAAACAAAACAAAACAAAGCTATAGGTAAATGACTCAGATAAGTCTCTTTTCCTACAGGTATCTTTCCTGAGACTCACCGTCCACTCCTTCTCCAAAAGGTTGGCTACTTCACTGATAGACCTTTAGTTTTAAGATTTGTACTAACGTAAATAATGCTGGGACTTTTTAAGGGCCATAGCTCCTGTAATCGGCAGTAGTTAAATCCTCTCCCGTGTGAATTTATATTAATGAAGTTAGTTTTTCCCATCTTAGGCAACTAAAGCAGAGGCAGTGACCCCTACATAAACCCAAAACCAATTCTAAGAATAAGAGATCAACAAATATTTGGAGAAATACAGCTATGGAAAAATTTGTGTTACAAGCTTGATGTTTGAACAAATTAGGATCCTACTCTAAACTTAAATATATCAGAGTTAAAGTTTTAGGGATTTAGTGAATTGTAGAAAGTATCTTAGATGCAATTGGAAATAGATTTGTCTTCCTTGAGAGAAGAATGTGAGTAGGCAAAACAAAATGCCAAGTGCCAAACCAGTAGCAGATTTGGCTAAAGATTTAGTTCCTAAATCACCCTTTGTCCCGGTGAGGGTCTTCCTCTGGATTCTTGAGCTTTACTTCCACTTATTCCCCTCCAGCTGCTCAAAGATGGAGGTGTGCTGTCACCCATCCTCACACGACTGATGAACTTTTTTGTATTCTCGCGAGGGTAAGTGTCACTATCAAGAGATTGACTATGGGGTAAGAATAATGTCGTGAAAAGTTGCTGCCATTACAATTCTGGGCTAAATCCTAGGGCCTGATATTTTAAAGCAAAGGTATTGGCCACTTGCCAGGGAAGTAGAAGGAATTCATAAGTCACTTACGGGTCAGACTGCATGGCCTCTGAGTTCCAGCCATATTGAACATTCTGAGTTCTCCTCACACTTATCTTCCTGCGTTTGGACTCTTTCAGTCTCACCCCTGTCTTTGGGCCATATACTCGGCCCTCTGAGAGTGAGCTGTGGGACATGTGGGCAGGGATCCGCAACAATGACGGGAACTTAGTCATTGACAGGTAAGAAATGACCCTTTGCTTTGGTTTCCAGAGAAGCGTTTTTTGGAGAGTGGTGATTGCTTGTTTTGTTCCTTGCTGGCTTATCCCCTATCACAGGAAGGCTGATGATGACCTGTGAGGCAAACCAAAAAGTCATGGTCTATAATTCCTAAGATAGATATGGAAAATAGAGTGAAACTGGACTCTTTGTTAGTATTAAACGCTTCAAAGTATTGAATCATGGTTGTGGAAGTAGCCTAGTGCCTCCCTCAAGGGACAAGGCTCTTCCTTTTGCCTATCTTTTCCGCAGCAACAGGGAGTGAGGGGGCAGACTTCTCCTTCTCTTATACAAAGAATTCCCATGCCTTGGTTCAAACGAGAATGTAGACACTTTCACAGGGGACCCAGAGGTGGTGACAGCCGTAACTACTTGGGATAAGGCTCTGTCTTCTAGCCATCTGGGTCAGTGTAGCTTCCAGTGTTTTTACTTATGGCTTTGTTGGGAATTGTGTGTTAGAGGGAGCCATTCCTCCCACCCTCTCCTAACTCCCCACAGGATCCCCGAACATTTCATTTTAGTATTAAAAAACTGAAAAACACTTAAGACTGTGTTATACAATTCTCTTATGTTTTCGTTTCCAACAAGTAAATACTGTTTCTAAGATGTGATATTTGAGGTTCACAAAAATAACTGTCCTGGGGTTGTCAGGTAGAATGAGTAGAATACATGAGTTTGTGTTCTACAATGTGGCAGTGGTGTCTTACAACGGAGAAAGAGAAATTCTCTCCATTTTATCTGTGGTCAGATGAAGCCATTGCACTTCAGCCTGGGCAACAGAGCGAGACTCCATCTCAAAAAAAAAAAAAAAAAAGTAGACGTCAGCACCGAAGATCATGTGTTTCAATCCTCTTATTTTGAAAATGAGGAGGCTAGCCAGGTTATCTGGCACATGCCTATACTCCCAGCTACTTGGGAGGCTGAGGTGGGAGGATCTCTTGAGGCCAGGAGTTAACAACTTGTAGTGAGCTATGATTGCACCTGTGAATAGCCACTGCACTCCAGCCTGGGTGACACAGGGAGACCCGATCTTTTTTTAAAAAACAAACAAATGAGGAAACTGAGTTGAAAAATCTGTATTATATATTTAAGTCACAGATGTAGGTAATGGTGGAGCCAAAATTGGATCCTTAGACCTGGGCTTTTTAGTCACATATAATCCAAACCAACTTTCAGCCTTCCTAGATCTCATTCCCTGCATAATAAATACACAAAACCACTGATTCTTATATTGATAGTAGGCATAATCACTACTATAGATAGCTACATGGTGGTTAACTCTAGAGGTGAACAGAAATGGATAAATTAAGTGGGACATTTCCAAGAATGTTAAACTGCTTCTGGATTAAGAAATTATATCTTATGTTCCTTGTGGTTCATGTCATGCCCTCGAATCCCTGTAACAGTAGATTTCTTCTTCTGCTCATGCTGACCTACCTGTCCTACAGTCTCTTACAGTACATCAATCAGAGGAAGAAGTTCAGAAGGCGCTGGGTGGGAGCTCTTGCCTCTGTAACTATCCCCAGTGAGTATTTTTATATTATTGATAGGAAACTGAAGGACTATAAGGTCAAAATAATGGCAACTCCTCTATACAATTAGGGTTGCCAGATTTAGCAAATAAAAATATAAGACATCCAGTTAAATTTGAATTTTAGATAAACAACAAATGCTTTTCTAGTATTTAAGTAGGTGTACAATATTTGGGACCTACTTACACCAAAAAAATAATTTTTCATCTTAAATTCAGATTTAACTGGGTATCCCATATTTTACTGGCAGATGTACTCAGGACATTTGAAACATTGGTGATGTGTGTGTATACAGTGAAGCATATAAAAAGCTGAGACATTACTGCAAAGGTAGTTGGTATTACTGATTTCTTGTGCATTGTCAGTGACTGCCACATTACATGCTGAACTGCTCGGATGGAAGCTGTTTGGATTACTAATCAAGAGGCTATAGGTGGTCTGTGCTCATTTGTCTTTTCATTCTTACGGATTTAAAAAGAAAGAAAATTAGTGTTTCACATACAGTGGTTAGTGCTCAGGAAATTATTGGTTGATTTCAAATGTCAAGGGTCTGTTATAACTGAAGAGAGACTAAAGGAATGATGGTATCCTGGACTTAGAGAATGCTGAAAGTTGGGCTTATTCCGTTTGGTCCAGGGTGCAAGAGAGCTGAATGAGGGACCAAATCATTTTCTCTAAGAGGCAAACTGGTGCGTTCCCAGCAGTTCTTTAGAGCTTATAAGACAAACTAGGTTTTCTATCACACAAAAAATTACTTATAGAAAATATTTTCTTGGGCTGGGTGAGGTGGCTCATGCCTGTAATTCTAGCTCTTTGGGAGGCTGAGGGAGGAGGCCTGCTTGAGCCCAGGAGTTTGAGACCACCCTGGGCAACATAGTGAGAAAAACAAAAATTTTTTCCCTACAGATTAAAGGTTAGCCAAGTGTGGTGGTGCACACCTGTATGTAGTCCTAGCTACTGAGGTCACTGAGGTGGGAGGATCGCTTGGGCCAAGATGTTTGAGGTTACAGTGAGTTATGAGTGCACCACTGCACTCCAGCCTGAGCAACAGACAGAGACCTTGCCTCAATTATAATAAAAGGAAGAAGAAAACTTTTTTTTTTTTTGGAGAGGAGTTAATTTTAGGGTGGGAGTAGGAGAACAGATGTGAGAGCTGTTAAGTATTTCATTCCTTTTCTCTTTCCTAGTTCATTTTATCTATGGGCCATTGGATCCTGTAAATCCCTATCCAGAGTTTTTGGAGCTGTACAGGTGAGTCTCCCCAAGAGAGGTCTATGTTTTGTTAGTATCTCATCCTGACAATGGTAAACAGAATATCGGTTGAAGGCTATTGGCTCTAGCCATTGTCTGTGACCTCACTGTTCATCCAGGAAACAATAAAAAGACTGAGTTGAGGAGTCTTTTGTAAAACCAAGAAATTCAGTTATACATTCTCTTGATTTATACATAGTCTGTTTTCACTGTCATGACTGCCACATATTCCTAGGTGTACAAAAAGCTCTCACGTGAGTCAAAGGTTGAAAGTGGATATATCCTATGAAGTGTTTGTTTTAGTCCGATTGTAAAGACAATTCATTGACTTAAGCTGAGCAGATGGCAAGGAGAGACTGAGAAGAGCTCATTGTGGACTAGTGCCTTCTCACTGGTTGCTATTCTCTCTAGGTACTTACTTGGAAGGCATCAGAATCTGAAATCTTGATTGATCATGTCACATAAGAATGTTTCATACCTTCCTGTGGCCTACCAGATACAAGCTAGTAGTGAACAGCTTGCATATAGTTTTTAATAAAATACCCACTCTCATCTCCTCCTGGGATTAAGGAAAGATCCTTGGTTATCTCTGCTTGGGCAGTGAGTTGCTGTGTGATGCACTTGTCTGATGCTTCATCCTTCTCTAAGGAGCTGAAAGTCATCTTGCTTTGACAATTGTTGCAAAAGTGTTCTATTTTCAAGTTGTTGTTTGTTGGAGTGTGAACATTTAAAAACTAGTCTGTATGAATGGAATTGGCAAGTTTATCTGCCTAAGACACAATTTCAGAGTAGAAGCTGAATAAGCTCTTTGTTGGCTCCCTCCAGTGTGGTGTGTCCACAGGGTCATTTACTGGGGCTTCCTACTGGCTTACATCCCTCCCCCTCCAGCCTCAAGTTCACCTGCGTGCTGTTCTCTTCCACTAGGAAAACGCTGCCGCGGTCCACAGTGTCGATTCTGGATGACCACATTAGCCACTATCCACAGCTAGAGGATCCCATGGGCTTCTTGAATGCATATATGGGCTTCATCAACTCCTTCTGAGCTGGAGAGTAGCTTCCCTGTATTATCTCCCCTACTCCCTTATCTGTTGTGTATTCTACTTAGGAAGAAATGCCCAAAAGAGGTCCTGGCCATCAAACACTATTCTCTCACAAAGTCCACTTTACTCAAATTGGTGAACAGTGTATAGGAAGAAGCCAGCAGGAGCTCTGACTAAGGTTGACATCATAGTCCACCTCCCATTACTCTGACATCTGATCAATTGTATGGACTCGGCTTTGTTTTTGTGTTATTGGGAAATTCTGATGAGTGTTACTATTCACTGATGCTGAAAGACATTCTTTTGCATAAAAGATTTTTTTAACAAACACTTTAGACTTCTCTGAAATATGCAGAAGTGCTAATTTCTGGCCCAGGCCCAATAGGAATTCTAAAGTAAGAATGAGAGAAGAGGGCCTCCTTCCCTCTCCTTGAATGGCTTTATGGGCACATGTATTTTAAAAGTTCTTTAAGCAACACAGAGCTGAGTCCTCTCTGTCATACCTTTCGATTTAGTTTCATCAGCTGTTTTTAGTTATAAACATTTTGTTAAAATAGATATTGGTTTGAATAATATAGTATTCTTAGTATGATTTTTAAGACTGATTTACTTACACATTATATATGTTTTATTAAGATCCTAACCAACCCAGCATAGCATACCCTTACTCTGCCAGAGTAGTGAACCTAATTAAGCATGTTTGATTTCTGAATAAATTGAACTAAATCCAAACTATTTCCTAAAATCACAGGACATTAAGGACCAATAGCATCTGTGCCAGAGATTTACTGTTATTAGCTGGGAAGACCAATTCTAACAGCAAATAACAGTCTGACACTCCTCATACCTCAGTGCTAAAAAGCATGTCTCTCTTGAGCTACCGTAGAGGGGAAGGGATTGTTGTGTAGTCCAAGTCACCATGCTGAATGTACGTGGATTCCTTTATGATGACTGCTTAACTCCCCATTGCCTGTCCCAGAGAGGCTTTCCGACGTAGCTCAGTAATTCCTGGACTTTACAGACAGGAAAGTTCCAGAAACTTCTTTTAAGAACAAATTCTGAAAGACCTATGAGCAAATGGTGCTGAATACTTTTTTTTTAAGCCACATTTCATTGTCTTAGTCAAAGCAGGATTATTAAGTGATTATTTAAAATTCATTTTTTAAAAATTAGCAACGTCAAGTATAACAACTTTGAAACTGGAATAAGTGTTTATTTTCTATTAATAAAAATGAATTGTGACAAAAGTGGACTCTGGCTTCCCCTCCCCTACCACCCCTCTGAGATAAAATTTTCCAACATTGCCAGGAGCTTTCAGATACACATTAAATTAAAAGAATAAAATGAAGTTAAGCAGCTGGAGCATAGGATAGTATTTGATTTTCAAGATCACCCAAAGCTGCACTATCATACCAAAGCTGACCAAGTATAATAAAAAGAAAAAAACCAACCCATGCGCAAAGGTAGATATTTGCTTGATCTGCTGGCTCAGGGCCAAATGTTTAATTTGCTTCTCCAAAGTCATTCATCTTCAAAAGTGTGATTCTGGGAAACTGATGCCACTAGCCTAAAAGCCCACTGACTGTGAAGTGTGCATCAGCTTCCTCTTGTCCAGTAAGATTTTATCCAACAGAAGCTAAGATAACATCTACAGGTGTTCTCTCTTTGCTTCTGACGGTCACCTGCATGGTCACTCCATCTGCTAAGGCCAGCCTGGACCTCACCAATAAATCATAGCCACCTCTGAATATACCTGAGAGAAAAAAGTGAGGAAAACCATATAAAGAACTCAAAACAAGCACTGGATTAATGAAATTTATAATGTTCTCCCTGCATCTCCTTTCTATTAGTTTAGCTTTTCTAGAGATTTGTGGAAATTGAATCCCATGCATAAATTCCAAATATATATATATATATATATATATATATATTTATATTCCCATGAAACCAGGTACATAGAAGGTATTTAAAAATACCAATTTGGAGTGCTCAAAAGGAATGCTCGTGGTGGCCTTGGTATCTGTTGGCGAGATTGAAGTGTTTTAGGCCGAATGTACATCTTATAAGAATAACAATAGCATGCTAAACAAATTATCCATTTTGACTAGGTTTCAGGAGTACTCAAAAGGAATGTTGGTGGTGGCCTTGGTATCTGTTGGAGAGATTTAAGTGTTTTAGGCCAAATATACATCTTAATAAGAATAGCATGCAAAACAAATTACTCACTTTGACTGGGCTTCAAATTGTTACTCATATAATGGGATGATGGGACAACAGTAAGGGATAAGATGCCCATCTATATCCTATTAAGCTTTGCAACAAAATGGAAGGGAAATCTGATGGAAGCTTCTTACCTGCCAGGTAGAGCGAATGGGAATTCTTGTTCTCAGGTACCTTATCGGACCTCTCACATGGCTGCATGCCCAGAAATGTGATGATATTGTTGACAGCCTCTGTGTTGAGAAGATGTAGGAGATGATATTAGGAAAGTAAAGCACAGGGATGTACCTCCGCCCCAGTTTAGGTTGGGAGCTGGGGTGGAAGGTGTTGTTGGTGATGTGTAGAGGCAGGCTACTGGACTAGAAAATGGCTAATCAATTAGATGATGAAGACAGGGTGCTGACCATTTAAGTAAGAGATTTATGAAGTATATTTTTTTAAAAGGAGTTCTTCTGGAATAACAAATATGCCTATTAGGTATTATACTGCTATCAGGCAATATACTGGCAGCAAATGGTTCTCACCTTCCAGGGTTTTGGTAGAACTGAGGGCAAAGGTTTCCTCTTTCTCAAAAGTATCTCCCAACTCTTCCCAGGCAGCAGCGAAGTTAGGCTTCAGTACTTTCTGAATGTGGTCAGACACAGTCACTTCGAGATCTTCCAGCTAGTGGGTAACAAGCAGTCAGTAAAGAAAAGTCCCTTCTGTTACCGGGCAAAGATAAAGGAACTAATCAATATGGTCCTCAGGAACCTAGAGAAAACTACCACCAAAATAGTTTAAGTTCTGTAGTCTGAATGAATCTAATGCTGTAGCCCTTAGCAAAGGAAAGAACATCTGGCAAGAGCCAAATTCAGACAACATCTGTAGCGCTGAGGTGGAGCAGTCACGCTGCGCCCACACCTGACTACTAAGTTCCAGGGACACAGTATCCTCTGATCATTCCCTAAGAGACTGATATTTTTAAAAGTTTTCCCTCCATTCTGTGAAGGCTTTTTAATCCATGATCTGGCTATAAACTAACAGTTACTGAAGCAGAAGCAAAAACAAAACCACCTCCCCTGCCCCAAATCATTTTAAATAAAACTGATCTCAATGAAAATCATGTAATTATTTTCATCTCTTAATTATCCCTATTATAAAGAAAATTAAAAGGTGAGTTTAATTATGAAGTGGTAAATCTCAATTCTCTCTGGCCTGGTGCTGTCCAGTTACAGAGGAGGGTTAGTCCAGGTCCTCCTAAGTTGTCATCTGTTTCAGAAGACTAGAAATCCCATAAGTTTATGTCAGATGCTTCTAGAAAAATGTTCTCTCAAGGCAGAAGTCACTCAGTGTTGCAAAGGTGTCAAAGTGTCTGCTGGGAAGACTCACCACATACTCATCATCATACCCATCCTCATCTGGAACTCCAGTGTTAGGGTCACAGTCCCGGACTGTAAACTTCATGGTACAGCTAAAGGTGCCTGCAACTGGAGGAGAAGGCAGGCAAACCTGCATGAGTGGGCAGTGCAAGCGAGAAGTTGCCATCATTTCTTAGGAAGTGCCACCTGTACTCAGCATTGTGTTTCACATTTTCCAGTTAAACACACACATGCTCTGTTTTATAAGGGAATGGTCTTCAAAAGTAGCCTGCAAGCAGGTCAGAAAGGCAGTCTCACAAAGCATGAATGTAGAGTCCACACTGTGTGTTACAGCAGTACAAAAATGATGACAAGGGGAGACTGTTTCTCTATTGGTATGAAGAAAGCAACAGAGAGGTACTTTTGGGGGCTTTTTTTGCCATGCCTATCAAAGGGGCCTAAATATTGAAAGATAAATATTTGGAGAACCACTACTATAGGACCTGACAAAGCAAAAAAAACCAAAAAAAAATACTGATGGTAAAAGCATACAGATCATCAGATTAACATTGACCAATCTCATCAGCATCTCAATACTATCTTTAGATTGTGGACTGATGGAGGGTCCACAGATTACCAGAGAGAACTTGCTTTATCTGTCAACCTTTAGCCTATAGTGAGTAGGTCAGTAATGAGTTCCTAGTATTGGTAAAGTCAGTGTCTTAAATGGAAAAGCAAGTGGGCAGTGTTGTATGTTTTCACACAAGTGGTGTTAATAAGAAAGGGAGATGGGGGTACATTTTTGGAAAGTGAAGTCTTTATTAAGAAGACAGGATGTTCTGAAATGTTTGAAAGAGGGGATTTAGCAAGCACGAATGAAGAAAAGGCATTTAGGGTCTAATCTATGGTCTGGAAAAGGCTTATAGGTACAAAAAATAGTACATATTGAGGCAGTTAAGTTATTTGGGGGACAGGCAAGGAAAGGAAAGAACAGGCTCAGAGGTAAAGACCATATGTGACAGGTTGGGTAATAAGACTTTCATTTGCTCAGTCTTGACTTTAAACTCCATCTATCCATCCATCCATGTAGTGACTGTCAGTACGTGTTGATGTTACATGTAAAGGTGTAAGCTGTGCCAGACACTTTGATAAAAAGATGACTGAGACATGACCTCTGTCTCTAGGAGCTGCCTAGGAATTAAATAAGTAAGTGTGTGGGCTGTGTGTGTGCGATCTATGACATTACAACTCAATGCCATAGATCCTTTCATATAAGTTTTAAGAGAATGCCATGTGAAGGTGCAGGATTAACAAACAGCCTGGGAAAACCGTAAAAATGTGAAATGATACAGTAGTTTAATTGGCTCTCAAAAGATGCAAAAGAGCTTTGGCAAGCAGAGGAAGATGTACAAACAAGCAAAAGGAAGGAGGCAAGAAAGTGCATGGGGCAGCTGGAAACGATATGGGGCATGCTAATGCATAGGTGCTGAGAAGATAATTTGTTTAGGAATAAACTGTAAAATACTTCGTATTTCAAATGATTTTCCAACGGGCTCTGGTGAGCTGAGATAGTCAAGAGATTGAAAGGTTACAGTAAAGCTAGATAAGATGTGCCTAATTTAAGCCACTGATGGGGACATGAAGAATGGGTCTGAAACTCAGAGAGCAGATGATTAAACAGAATATGCTGAAAACAGATGATGGCAGTGGGTTGACCCATATAGGAAATAATGTACCTATCAAGGCTGCAGAATTTATTTCAATGCTATAAGGGAGTTGAGGAAAGAATGACTGTGGTTTAATTAAGATAGGATTTTCTTCAGGGAGAAGGGGAAAGAAGAAAGAAAGAAGTGAAAGTTAACACAAAGCCAGAATAGGTCAGGTGAGGCATTTAAGAAAAAAATGAAAGAGATATGGGATTATGGTAGGGAAAAAGGTCATGATGAAGTAAGAATGAAGAGTTGGGAGAGACATTAAGCAATAGATTACAGGAACCCAGTGTGGTTCCAATTAATCAGGGAGGCTACAGCAAATGAGAAATGAAGAGACATCAGGAACGAAGGCAGATCTCAGACTGCACAGGGGCTGGGTTTTATGTGGAGGTCGACGAAGACACTTACGTATAAGGACCTGATAGAAAGAGATTAAGGAAGTAAATAGGAATGGTGTTAGTAGAGATAATGTTCCCGAAACCTTAGTGGCAAATTTTTAATTCAATGGTTGATACAATGAGAGGTTACAGGGAATCTAAGGAAGTCCAATGAAAACCACTGGTAGTAATCTATCAAATCTGCTACGTGGGGTGAGGAGGTGAGAGGGGGGCCTTTCCATGGCAAGAAAATACTGAATGCACTGCCATAATGTAAAGATAAGGGTTACACAAACAGAGCAAGGCAAATACCAAAGGGAATTAGAAAATAACGCCCTGAAGATCTGCATGACAATTGTTCTCTGAAATTAGGCTTGTCTTGTGAGGATTTACCGAAAATGAGAGTTGACCACGAAGGAGATTTGTGTGAAAAAAACTCAGAGAATTAGAGAAAAGATGGATGCTGGCAGCTAAGACAGGAGAGGGACATGTGAGTTGGGCCAGGGTACAGAACATGCAGTGTGGCAAAGGGCAGAGTGGGAAAGGTGGGAGGGAGCTGCCACAGGTCTCAGCCACTTGGGGGAGACCATGACAAAGTAAGAGACACTTATGAGGCATTTCCAGAAAGCTTTGTTGGAATAATAATTAAAGAAGAGTACCCTCTCGTCACTAGGGCAAAAGATTAGAAAGAGGGCAAAAGGGGTGTATCTGTACAGGCCAACCGCAGCAATCTATGCAGGTCTGGACGGGACTGAGAAGGAATGGGTGCAGCACAGCGTGCAGGAAATCGAGGGAAGTTGAGCAGTGAGTGCCAAAAGGAGCAGTATACACCTACTTAGAAAACTGTGCTGAGTCTGTGGGAATGCTGTGCAAATGCTGGGAGGGTTTTTCTCTAGGACAAATTCAGAGGGAGAAGGAAGAATGGTACTGGAAAGCAACATTACAGCTGTCCTCAGATGAAAAGGAGTTAGTCACTAAGGAACGACACACATCAACTGGAAGATAAGACAGCATTGCTGGGCCAAAAGTCATAAGAGTGAAAAATGAAAGACTGGAAGCAAAGGAATGGAAATATTATACGAGGAAGGGCCTACTGGCAGAGGAGGTATGGAATAAAGATTTAGAATGGGGTATCCTGTCTAGGTCTAATTGGTCGGCTGCATGGGAAATACACAGAAAGGGTGAGGAGCAAGGACTTCAGCAGGAGGCAGCCGCAGACTACCTCTTGAAGGTGAGGGAATGGCTAAAGGACTTGCTTGAGAGGAAAGTTATAAACTGATGAATGCTGATAAAAAGCTATAGATGCCAACTTTAGAAATATTATACTTGATTTATTAAGAGAGTGTGAAGAGGTAGTTTGTCTAGAGAATGGATTATTGCTACTAGATGGGGAATGGGTGAAGATTATGAAGACTGAAGTAAAGAATTCTATATTTATTTCTGCAGAGAGATGGTAGGGCTGAGTGCAGTGGCTCATGCTTGTAATTTCAGCATTTTGGGAGGCCGAGGCTGGCAGATGACTTGAGGTCAAGAATTTGAGACCAGCCTGGCCAACATGGTGAAACTCTGTCTTTACTAAAAATACAAAAATCAACCAGGCATAGTGGCGCCTGTAATCCTGGAGGTTTCCGAGATCACGCCACTGCCCTATAACCTGGGTGACAGAGTGAGACTCCATCTCCAAAAAAAAAAAGAGAGAGAGATGGCAAGTGAAAGGATGACAGACAGTTAAGATATCATAGGTTACTGCATAGTGTTCCACTGAAGTTGCCTAGAAGTTACTCCGCTATGTGAGGATTGGCTCAAAGTGACAGACATGTCCTTGGGAAATATGAATGAAAGTATCACAGGGGAAGAGAAAGAGAAGACATAGGTGGAAGCTGAAAAAGATGAGGAGGTGCAGGATTTAGGCTGGAGTGTGGAATATAAAGTGTGGGTAGGGGCTGGACGTGGTGACTCATGCCTGTAATCCCAGCACTTTGGGAGGCTGAGGCAGGTGGATCACTGGAGGTCAGGAGTTCAAGATCAGCCTGGCCAACATGGTGACACCCCATCTCTACTAAAAATGCAAAAAGTGGTGGGGCGTGGTGGTGGGAGCCTATGATCCCAGCTATTCGGGAGGCTGAGGCAGCATAATCACTTGAACCCGGGAGGTGGAGGTTGCAGTGAGCTGAGATTGTGCCTCTACACCCTAGTCTGGGTGACAAGAGTGAAAACTCTGTCTCAAATAAAATAAAAAATATAAAGTATGGGTAGGGAAGGGCATTAAAGAGAGCCAGAATGAGGAACACTGGAAGATGGCAGAGCTGCATATACAGTAGAGAGACATGAGTTAAGCTGGATTATAACCAAAGAAGGAGAGAGAATGTAAAGAGTAAGTAGGTAAATAAGAACTGGTATCATGAGGAAGTGCCATCTGGGAATCTTTGCTTGAATGATGTTTGAAGCAACAAGTGTGACCAACAGAGTGAAAGGTCAAGGAGTTGAAATGGATGGATTCCTGCCATAGGCAATGGCAGGAACCCTATCAAGGTCTGGAATGAACTGAAAGTGCAAGTGTTTTCAGAGCAGCGTGCAGGTGACAAGGAAGAAAAGGCTAAATCCATGATACAAGATGATAGCTGAGAAAACAAGTGATTGTAAGTAATAGTTGTTTTTGTAGGGTCAACTGGGGAAAATAGTGCAAGAGCCTGCAGAAGAGATGGGGTCATTTGAGGATTGGCAGGTACTGACAGGAGGGATACGGCCCCATCATTGTACCAAAGATTAAATAAGAAATGATTAAATAAGGAGAGAGATTGGAAACTATGTAAAGGGGGAACTATATAAGGAGTAGGTAAGTGTAGGTGGAGTGGCATGGACAGATAAAATGAGGAAAGTGTTTCCCAGAATGGGAAGTCTTGTAAGCTCTTAAAATGTGGGTCTATTTGGTCAAATGTTGGCTCTTAATTGCAGACTTTGAAAAGCAGTATATCCAATGGGAGAAAAAGTGCTTGAAAAGTAATGGGAAGCTTTTGTGAGAAGTTCAATTAGAAGGAGAAGGATTAAGATGAGCCTAATACAAAGCTAGGGCAGCACCTTAAAGACACCAGGAGAGATCTGAGTAGTCTGCAGAATGTATTACCAATATTGAGAGAGGAGTGGCTGGAGATCATGTTGGAAACCCATCTCAAGGGTAAAACTGCTGTGTTTCCAGGTACAGATGGTAGATGAAATTATACTATATATAATTAAGGTAAGGGAGGGCGAATCATCAAAGGGAAAAGACAAATGAATATCATGTAAGTGTTGCATTAAAGTTACTCTTAGAAATTACTCTGTCATGCGAAGATTTTCTATAGATGAGGGACAGACGCTAGAGAGAATCTGTCTAGAAGTGCCATTCAGGAGGAGATAGAGTCCATCTGAATGAAATATGGATGGCAGCTAAAAGAAGGGAAGTTGAAGATAAGGTGGCATGCATCTTTAGGGCAGGATAGGTAACAGGGAGAAAGAAACAGGAGAGAACATTAAAGGTGCCTCCAGATGAAAAGGTCATTTGAAGAATGACAGGAGTGACTAGACAGTCCCATATTTGGGCCAAAAGACACGGAAGAAGAAGGTTAAAGCTAAGGGGAGCACTATATAAACTAATAATGATTCTGAAAAGATGGCATGGTAATAAGAAAGGCCACAGTGCCATAAAGATTCCTGGGGAATCCTGCCAGATCTCAGAATGGGCCCAACTGGCCAAATAAAATGGGTGTAAGGCCAGATTGCAATGACTAGTGTATGGGAGAGAAGGAGAGACCTGCAAAGGAATGAGAGTCAGTAGACTTGCTCTTGACGCCTTGGTGGGAAATTTTTAATTTAAGGGCATAGTTGAGGGAGAAGTTAAGAGTAATGCTTCTTAGAATGTGTTACATAGCACTATCTAGGAATCTGTTAAAAATATGAATTCTTCTCCCCTACTCCAGACCAAGTCAGTGAGAAACTCAGGGTGCATTAATCTGTTCTCACAATGCTATAAATAAATATCTGGGACTGGGTAACTTATAAAGAAAAGAAGTTTAATTGGCTCAAGGTTCCAAGGGCTGTACAGGAAGCATGGTTGAGGAAGCCCCAGGAAACTTACCATGATAGTGGCAGACAAATTGCACTTCATAAGAGACAGAGAGTGGGGGGAAGTATTACACACTTACAACAATCAGATCTTGTGAGAACTCTATCACAGGAACAGTGCCAAGGGGATGGTGCTAAACCATTTATGAGAAACTGGCCTCATGATCCAATCACCTCCCACCAGGCCCTACCTCCAACACTGGGGATGACAATTCGACAGGAGATCCAAACCACATCATGGGGTAAGGCCCCACAGTTTGTTGTTAACCAGCTGCAGCTGGAGAACCACTGCTTTACACAAAGGCAGATTAAGAACAATTCTGGTAAAGAGCCTTTGCTAGCAACTGTCATATTAGGATTAGCTAAAAATTAAAAGAAGCAACTGGAGAGACTTGTATGAAAGGACAGGAGGGAAGGAAAGAATGGAGGTGATGGAGGCTACAAAAGGGAAAGGGGATAAATGAATGAGGCTGGAGGCTCATTCATTTATTGTAAGTACATATCTGCAAGTGCATTACTTGAAGTACAGTAAGCGGGCCAGTGAGGAAGGGCGCTGCAGCGCGGCAGCATGAGGAATACTGGAACGGGGAGAGTAGCAACTCCGGTAGAGTGATTTTGTGTTAATCCAGCCACAGCCACTGAAGGAGACAGAGGAAGGAGAGAATGTGGCTAAGTAAGAATCGAGGCTATGAGGGGTTACTGTTCAGGAAGCTTTGGACCTCAGATCCAGTGTGCAGTCTGAATGGTGAGTGCTGATTGTGAGGGGTCTGTTTATCTAAAAGACAGTACTGAATCTATGGAAATGACATATACAGAGTCTCTGAATGAAGCAGGGATGCTGAATATAATTTTTATAAGGCAAAATAAAAAGGTGTACAATAGTGATGTTAAAGTTGCTTCCAGATGAGAAAGCATCACTTAACATTGACCAAAAAAAGTGTCGCCAATACTAATTGGAGGTATCTGGCACCATACTTGGACAAAAGGTCATGATGGAAAAGAAAGAAGCCAGTCAGATACTATCTAAGGGGAAGGCTTATTTGAAGAGTAGAAAACTGGATATGAAGGGAGGAAACCTCAAAAGGAATAAGTATCCATCACTCTGAAAGGTTAGGCTATACAGGGTAAGCCTCCAAAGGGAAATCTGGAAAAATCTTCTGTAAGAGGGACATTAAGGATGTACTCAGAAATTAAGAAAACATGTTAGGACTTGCCAAAAGTGGGAGAAGCAACCAAGGAGACGTGTGTGCAAAAGTTGCAAAGGAGGAGAGTTCAAAAGATGGAGACTGAATGTTAAACAGGGACAGAGGACGTGTGAATGAGGGTGGGGGCAGAACATGCAATGCAGAGAAACAACAGACACAGAGTTACATTTGCAGTTACTGACACAGTGTTCCTATTTAAAGAGGGCTAAATGGGAACACTGGGAAATGAGAGTTGGGAATTTGTCAGAGTTGTGTATTAACAAGGAGAGAGTAAGGTAAAAACGTGGCAAACTAAGAACTAGGGTAAAAGGTTTTGTTGTCCAGGAAGCTTTCTTGGAAAAAGGTTAGTACTGGGTTTGGTCAGTATGGTGAGAAGTGAGAAAGGCTAAGTGGGATGGGCATAAAGGGCAGGCTAGTGGCAAGAATCCTATGAAGCTGTAGGCAGATCCAAGAAAACAAAACAAATGCAGGGGAGAATGTGGCACACAGGGCAGAGGGCAGTGGGCTGAGCAGTGAGTGCCCAAGGGGAGGGGAGTATCCAGAAGAACCCACTGGGTCCATAAGAATGACACATAGGTGATAGCTGAAAGGAGGGATACAGCAGCATGATTCTCTTGGGCAAAATAAGGAAGAAAGGAATGGAAGAACAAAGTGAAGAGTTCCTGCTGATGGGAGGGGATGACTGCAGGAATGGCAGATACTGACTGGTGGGTTAAGGAACCATTCTTGGACCAAGGTTACGATGGAATAAGAAGGAAGAGAGAGTTGGCTAGTTGAGTAAAAGACCATCGTATAAAATAGACAAAAGTTAAGAGTAGATGGAGTAGCAAATAGGCAGATCAGATGTATTTAAAAAAGGGATGCAGAATGGAGAAACTGCTAAGATCTCAAAATGGGTCCAAGTGGTCAAATTGGGTGGGAAGGCCCAATGGTAATGAATGGTGCATCTAACAGAGTTTCAGGGACCCAGGCAGGAGTGGGAATTAGATTAGCTCTTGATGCTGCAGGTAGACATTTTTGATGAAAAACTTGGTTAATAAGAAAGTTTAAGGGAGTTTTATTAAGATGAATTCTCCTAAAAAGACATTGCTAACAACCTTAAAATACATCGGTATTGACCATTTAGGGAGGGTGGATGTGTAGTTTTGTCTGTAGAGAAAATGAATTGTATTTCTTGAGGACTGGTTGGGAATCATGAGGGAAGTAAACCTCAAGAGTGGAAGGCTGTATCCATTGCTAAGATAATTTAATGCCAGTAGCCAAAATGGACAGGTAAGATATGGTAGAGCATAACAGAATAAGAAGAAAGGGGTTTTCATCTAGGTAATGGGAGCATTGTGTGAATTAGAGCAGGGTTCTGGGTGGTCAAGTTGCAAAAAGACAAGCTGTGGATTAAAAAGAACTAGAATGGAGAAATCTGTCAAATCTCAGAAGGAGTCGAATGAGCTAAGTGTGTGTTGTTGAAGACTGCAGTGAGTGGCGTAGATGGTGAAAGAGAAGCGAATGCCTGAATATGAACAGGAGTCAGAGAACAGACTAGCTCTTCAAGTCTTGATGGGAATTTTTTTTTTTTAAAAGAACACATACACATACATTTATACAGCACTGCAAACACAGCAGTATGTATAATTTATGAATATGTAGTAAAATTATAAAAATATGTATGAGGATAAGTATCAGATTCATGTCATGATTTTCTCTTGGAAGGGAGAGAGAGGTAAATGATTTTGGGAGTGATACCAAGGAAGTCTCAATTATACGTGCAATGATTTCTTTAAAAAAGATCTCAAGCAAATACAACATAAAGTTAAGATATGAAGAAATGAGTGTATTAATTTTTGGGGGATGAAAAGTTTTAATTAAAGGGCTTGGTTGATAAAGGTTAGAGGCAGAAGATTAGGTGCTATCAGTGGCTCTGACTCTCAAAGCCACTGACAGCACCTGAAAGACATTGGTTCGAGAGAGTAACTGGAGAGCGTGGGTGAGTGGTTCATGTGGTGAGATGATGTTTCGTATTTGGTGTGGCGCAGGTGGGCGGCATTAAGGGAGTATACCTTAAGAATGATGTATCCATCACCGTGATTATCGATGGAAGCTGATAATATTGATGTTAATATATATGACAGTGCAAATAAAGGAAATTAGGAAGAACTTGCCGAACTATGTTAAGATTTGCTCAGAAAAGAAATATTATGTTAGAACTGGCTGTAAGAGCAACTATTAAGATACGTATAAAAAAAATAGTAGGCTGGGCACTCACTGTGTCCAGTGGCTCACACCTGTAATCCCAGCACTTTGGGGAGGTGAGGGGGGTGGATCACCTGAGGTCAGGAGTTTGAGACCAGCCTGGTCAACATGGAGAAACCCTGTCTGGACTAAAAATACAAAAAGTAGCTGGGTGTAGTGGTGCGCGCTTGTAATCCCAGCTACTCGGGAGGCTGAGGCAGGAGAATTGCTTGAACCTGGGAGGTGGAGGTTACAGTGAGCCAAGATGGTGCCACTGCACTCCAGCCTGCGAAAGAGAGTAAGACTCTGTCTCCAAAAAAAAAAAAAAAGAAAAAAAGAAAAGGTAGAGAAAAATTGAAGCTGAAATTAAGGAAGGAGAAGGCGTGAGAAAGCATGTTAGATTTAGGTTGGGGTGCTGAGCAAGCAATTTTGCAAAATGTTAAACAGGGAGGGTATTGAGGAGGGCCAGGATGAGGAGCACTGAGAATCAGAATTACAAGTTCAGTGGAGTTATATGTTAAGCTAGATACCAACCATGGGAGAAAAGAGGGAAGTGAGAACATAGCAAATAAGAATTGGTGTATATGTTGCTGCCCAGAAAGCTTTGTTGGAAAAAGATTTGAGGCAATTGGTGGAATCAATAGAATGAGAGGTTAGAGAGACATTAATGTGATGGACTTAAAATAGGTCAGAGCAGGGATCCCAGGAGGTCCAGACTGAATGGAGGGTGGAAAGAGATTCAGTACAAAGAGTGAGAAATGAGGAAGATGGAAGACAGTTGAACAGTGAGTACTGAATATCAAAAGTGTACACATCATCCAAAAGAGATGGTTATATCCATTAAATGATACAGCTGAATGAAGAAGGAATGTTGGAGAAAATGTAAGGAGTTTGCAGCAAAAGGAGAAAGAGAAAAAGGAATAGAAGGGCAATGTTCAGGTTGTCTGTAAATGGAAAGACATTATTTGAATAGTCACATATATTGATGGGAAAATGGCTATTGCTCTACACTTAAGCCAAAGCTCTTGATAGAAAAAAGAAACAGAGGATATCAAGTCAATAAATGGGACATTGTATGAATTAGAAAGCAGTTTTGAGTAGGTGGAATAACAAGAAGACAGATCAAATATGAATTAAAGAAACAGAACTGTCAGATCTCAGAAGAACCATATACAGAATGAGAAAAGAGCAGGAATCTGAAAAAGAAGTTGGATAGGTTGGTGCTTGAAGTCTTAGTGGGAAATATATTTCTTAAGTGACTGCTTGGTAGGGAAGGTTAGAAGGAGATGAATTAAGATGAACCCTGATAAGAAGCCACTGGTAGAAACCTTAAAAACATCATGATTGACAGGTACAGATCGGGATTTTCTTTGTAGAACAAATGAATGCTATTGGTTGAGGACTGGTTGGGAATCATAATAAGGTTAGCATCCAGAGAATAATCCAGCATTCATTTATTATAGAGTCAGTGGGTAAATGATTTGTAGAATATTTAAGATATGGCAGGGCAGATATTCAAAGGGAGTTATGAAAGGACATAGCAGTAAGTATGATGTTAAATTGGCCAAGAAGTTAAGGAATAATGTTGGTAGTGGCTGAAAGTAAGAAAAGCAACTGAGAAGACTTGTATATATAAAAAGAAGAAGAAAGGAGAAGGGAGAGCAGAAAATGCTTGTTTGGAAGAAAAAAATGCATGCATTAGTCTGGGTTTGGAATATGTAAGGTATGAAACAGCAAATATTATTGAGACCAGAAAGAGGAATTCAGATATCACCAGCTATCTGCTCATACTGCCTAAATACTTGTTAATATGAAAAGTTTATATATATATAAATATATATATATAATGACATATATGGTATATATATCACAATGTACTTAGGAAATCTGGTACAGTGAGTTAGCATTCTTGTACTAACAAAGACTTTCAGCTTGTACGCCGGCCTGCTTGAGATGGTCTGTTTCTGCTGTGGCTCTTGTGCCAATAGGCTTACTCCCTGTGCTCAAGGGTGTGAAATGTTTTGTGCGTTATTCCTGTCATCTTCCCCATCATATGAGTGGGACAATTTAAGCAACTCATCAGGTGGTAAGTAAACATTTCCAAAAAACTTCCTGTTTATATATTTCATTTAAAAATGTATATGCATTTGTTATTTATATTGAAAACATTCCATTGTTCCTTGCAGTATAAAAGGCAAATGCAATTATAGTCTATTAAAGTATGAGTCTTTATTATAGTCCTTATTATAGTATGAGTATAGTACAGAATGGTACTATACACAAACATGTCTGCTAATGAACTGATGATATGTTAAATAATTAGGACACTATCCTTTAAAATGGTGTATAAGAAATACTTAAAAGTTTTTTTTAAATCATAGTGTTTTAGTGACGATTGAGAAAACAGGTTGAATTTTTTTAAAGGGAGATGGATACGGGCTTCTTCAAATTTAGGATAATGCAATGTAAGTGTTTGCTACCAAAAATTATTATTCAAGCACACAGGATAATGAAAATTGCTTGTATTTAAAAAGTTGAGTCAGGAAGAAGACTGTGTAGGCAGCTCTTAAAGGAAGAAAGAAAGGGATGAGATAAAACAATAACTGAAAATTGGATATAAGAGGTAGTGTCCAGGAAAGTACATTTGCATTAAAAAGTGCAGTTCACAGAATAGAGATACATTCAGTAAAGTGGACATAAAACAAGGCAAGTGGCAGGGATCTGACCAAGGAACAAACAGAGAACCAAAGCAGGTTCAGCACAGTATGCAGGAAAGAAGAGATAAAGAAAGGGACTGAGCAGTGAATGGAGAACAGAAAGAGGTGCCTGACAGCAAGATCTTAGTGAATGCACAGGAGGGACACGCAGTGTATGGATGGTTAACAGTGTGCTCTTCCAAGGCAGAAAAAGAAAAACAACAAAATGAGGGGAAAAGGTATTTTAAATTTACCTTAGGATGGGAAAGGTCATGTGAGGATGACATACTAGAAAATAAGATTTGCCACTATAATCATATAATATGGAATAAGGAAGAAAACAAGTGATACACACTAAATAAAAAGGGTACTACATGGATTTGGCAATGTTTCAGAGTAACTTAAGTAAAAACAGGGCAAATCAGCTTCACGATAAGGAAACCCAGAAACAATGAGGTCAGTAGAACAAGAGCATAAATTGAGAAAAGAGTTATAAGATTAAAGATGGACCAGAGATACAGAAGGACAAAAGGGTGAGGTAGGAAAGAAGCATGTCAGAAGACAACTGTATGCAGCAGAGTAGAATATTAGAAAAAGGCAAACCAACAAAAAAGGTGCAGAGGCACAATAGATTGAGTAGTATACTTAAATCTGATTCCAAAAAGGAGGAAAGAAATTCAGAAATGAGTAAAGAGGAACTGGGCTGAGACAGGGGAAAGGGCACCAGGAAACAGAACTGAATGGTGTACATCCGTAACTAGAAAGGGCTGCTAACTGCACCAGAAGACAGTGGTAAACAAATTATGGGTGGAACGGGGGCTTCCAAATGTCAAAGAAGAGAAAAAGAGGTGCAGAATGGATTGTCTAATGAGTTTCAGGTAGGACTATAAGAGTCCTTAAGAAAATCCAAAAATGAGATGAAAACATCCTCAAGAATAGTGAAAAGACAGGGAAGTTGCATGGATTAACAGTATGAAGATAATGAAAATACTGTAGTACAGTAAAAAGAATGCATGATGGAGATAAGAGCAGTGGGGAGTAACTGGAGGCAGTACTAAAGGTGGAATCTTGCCATATGTGTCACAATACGTAAACTTCAAGGATAGAAAATACTAAAACCAGAACAGAAAATACTGTATGGGTGTGGAACATATAAGGCCAATAAGAAGGGCATTAAGAGTATAGGCTGCTTTCATGTACTGAAGGGTAAAAGTTTCAATGTAAATCTTTAAGAGAAATCCTTTTCAAGAGTCGGAGGCTGAGTGTGGAGTAAAGAAACAAGGGGTGGGAAGAAAGGGGTAGAAGGATGCCAGAGGAAAAAAAAGGAAATACACAAAAGAAAGTGCTTCCATGGGAAGATTTCCAGGTTAGTTAGAATGGAAAAAACACTAAAAATGCTAAGAAGTATAAAAAGCAGATGAAAGAAGTAGTAAAAAAAGAACAAACAAAAACAGGTAAAAATGGGCATTCTCGCCCTCTAAAACAATGATCTTTAACAGTAAAAGGGAGTATGAAATGAGGATGCAGATATCAATTCTCTAACACAGACTCAGGGCTGGGGCTGTCTCACTTCAGAGCAAACAGGGAGGGAAATGAGGGTGGTTTGAAGCAGAGAGTGCCTAGTCTATATGAGAGGGAAATGCTGAGATCTTTGAGTGAGAAGAAATGCAAGCACAAGAAGGCTCCGGGCCTAAAATGGGAGACTGAAGTGCAGGGAGTCAAAGTGGCCATAGGCAGCAGTGATTCTTATCTGGGGTGGGGGGTGGGTTTCACCCGAGGGAGGGCTGGGGGCATGGACCCCCAGGCAGGCCTATCTAATCATCTGAGGGGTGAGCAGTGTTGAGCTAGAAAAAGTAAAGAGGAAAAAAGCAACCTCTAAAATGAACACAGACAATAGCAAAAGAAGAAACAACCCAAAAGATGCTTCTGATAGGCCGCCTTGGGGTCCTGCATCCTCGGG